>CAUYPK010005943.1:0-33036 GCA_963574355.1 Loris lydekkerianus | reverse complement strand
GCAGGGTTGCGTGGCTCCTGCAGCTCCTGGTCAGGGAATGTGGAGCCCCAGTGGGTGCAGGTCACGGGTCGGGGGTCGCTGCACACCTCTTATGGAGGCCTGGGCGGTGCCTAGCCCAGGAGTTTGAGGTTGCTATGAGCTGTGAAAATTCAACATTCTTTCATTATAAAACCTCTCAATAAACTAGAAATCGATATAAAATTTCTCAACCCCATAAATTAACTCTAAAACATAAGGAGAAAAGCAAAAAATTCTACAACTAAGACTTTATAGTGAAATAAAGACCCTCTGCCCTAGTGATCAGGAAGAAGATAAGGTCTTCTAGTTATTTTAAGGTAATTCAACATTTTATTGTAGGATTAGTTAGCAAAAGAAAGCAGAAAAAAGTGAAAAAATTGAAAACAAATAAAAGTATCTTAATTTTTAGATGACCTAATTCTATACTTAGAAGTTTTAAGAAATCTGAAAAAAATAAAAAAAACACAAAATAACTGATTCTAATAGGTGAATTAGCAATATTGTATGTAGACAGTCAAAATACAAAATTCAATTTTATTTCTACACACTGGATTTGAATAACTGGAAACAAAAATTTAACATTATTATATCTTATAATACCAAAACCAAAATATATATTTACATATATATAAAACCATATATATTAAGATAATATATATATATATATATATACACACACACATACATATGGTTACATTCATATTTGCTTATATGCATGTAAGCATATATGTAAAAATATATTTGTTTATACATATGTCTATATCATTTATACATTGTGTGTGTGTATATATATATATATATATATATGTATATATATAGCTATAATTAATAAATGTAATTCAAGACTTCTACACCAGAAATTATAAACTTAATAAAAGAAATTAAAGAGTATCTAAATAAATGATGTAAGATGATCCTAGAATGAAAACATTTAAGATGTTTATATTTCTCCAAATTAATTTAGAACAGAAGCCAGCAATTTTCTTTCCATAAGTAGAAAGATATTCTGGCCTTTTCAAGCCATATGGTTTTTGTCACAACTATTCAACTATACCAAAACCAGCCATATATAATATGTATTAATAAATAAATGCATATAATTCTCTTCAAATAATCCTTTACTTATAAACATTGAGATAAATTTTGGCTTGTACCAGTTGTTTGCCAGCACCTGGCCTATAAAGTTCAAGACTCTTTCAGTAGGTCTTTTCATAGATTTTGACAACATAGTATTAAATAATGTAGAAACCAAATAGACTTAAAAGAGACAAAGAGGTCTTGAAAATGAGAACAAAGTCAAAGATCTAACAGAATGTGACTTTCATGCCTACTTTATAGCTACAAAAATAAAGTCTATGTAGTTTAAGAGAAAGAAAGGACACTTAGATCATTAACATCCACCGAAGGTTCAAGACATATATGCCCAAACAAACACTAAACTTTCAATCATTTTGACAAAACAATTCATTAAGGAAAGAATAATCCCTCAAGAAGATGTGTGAGGTGGTTTATAACTGTAATCCTAGCACCAGAGTGGGCATATTAATTTAGGTCAGGGGTTCAAGACCAGCAAGAGTGAGACCCCCATCTCTAGTAAAAAAAAAAAAAAAAAACGAGAAAAGAAAAGAAAAAGAAAGAAAGAAAGATTATCCAGGTGTTATGGTAGGTACCTATAGTCCTAGATACCTGGGAGACTAAATCAGGAGAATTGCTTGAGTCCAGAAGTTTGAGGTTGCTGTGAGCTAGACTGATGCCTCTGCATTTTAGCATAGGCAGTAGAGTGAGACTCGATCTTAAAAAAAAAAAAAAAAAATTTAAAAAGAAAAATACCTGAATAAGTGATATCAGTATAATTGCATATCTGTCTAGATTCAAAATAAAAACTAAAGTTTTGACCCCTACCTTACTCCAGATGCAAAAATTAATTTGAGACAGGCATAGTGGCTCAAGCCTGTAATACTAGCACAAAATTGCTTGAATGGTGGACAAAGCTAGTGTCAGTCCATAGTTTCCCATGGGGCACACTTTGAAGGTGACTGTAGTGAGATTCAGGAATGAGGTGTGTAGCACTTTTGTTAGGACGAGTTTGCAAACTTAATTATTGGACTTTGCTATGTCTTCAAGAAGTTTATATAATACTATTTATATAAAGTGTTTTTTTTTATAACAGCTAAAATTAAAAATAATACAGGGCATGGCACCCATAGCTTAGTGTTTAGGGCGCTGGCCACATGCACTGGGGCTGGTGGGTTGAACCCAGCCTGGGCCAGCTAAAACAAACAAAAAAATAGCTGGGCATTGTGGCAGGTGCCTGTAGTCCTAGCTACTAGGATGAGGCAAGAGAATCACTTGAGCCCAAGAGTTTGAGGTTGCTGTGAGCTTTGCCACCACAGAACTCTGCCAAGCATGACAAAATGAGACTCTGTAACAAACGAAAAAAAAAAAAAAAAAAAAAAAATCAAGGTAGCCACCAATAGGACAGACATAAAAAAACAATTATGACATAATTGTAATTTAAAATATTCTTAGATTTGGCTGGATGTTGTAGGATAATATTTAAAAATAAACATATCCTACATCAAGCACACAAAGTGAATTCAGTGTGAGTTTAAAGTGACTTACTTTTCTTCCAGAGGCTTAAGAATTCTGGACCCCCCCTGGGTTACTCACAGAGATAGGCTTTTTTGGAAAATTCCTTAGGCCTATTCTCTAAGGCGGTACTTCCCGTTAAGCCTGAGATCAAAGGGCGTGTAGCTCTTCCTCAGAGATACGGGCCAGAGGGTTGACATATGTTAACACCATATTGTCAGAGGTCTATAGATATTCTGCCCTGAAGAAAGGACACAGTCATTACTTCATACTGGGTAAACTGAGTGAAAGCTTGAGAATATTCTATTAACTTTGTTCCCCTGAGGCTACTTCCGTCTTTGTGCCCTGCTCAGAAACTAGTCATTGTCTTGAAAATAGGAGAGATTTACTGAAAGGTGATGGTATTGATATGTAAAAATAAAGTAAGAAAATAAGGAAGCTAATCGTTAAAAGGATTAAGTATGTACCTGACTGAAAAAGTATAAAACCTGAACTTAAAATAAAAAACTTTGCTATACACCATATCAGAGTATATGGCCTGTTTCTTGACTTAATAATTACAGGAGCGAGTTTTACACCTACAGCAAAGCTTCTGCTCGTTTGCGTCTCCGGTCACGCAACACCAGCCCCATACACAGATGGTGGTGGGTTCAAACCTGGCCCCGCCCAAACTGCAATAAAAAAATAGCCGAGCGTTGTGGCAGGCACCTATAGTTCCAGCTACTTAGGAGGCTGAGGCAAGAGAATCACCTAAGCCTAAGAGCTGAAGGTTGCTGTGAGCTGTAACACCACGACACTCTACCAAGGGTGACACAGTAAGACTCTGTCTCAAAAAACAAAAAACAAACAAAAAAAAAAAAGTTGTATCTTAAATCATCTTTGTAATAATCTGGTAAGGTTATTATCTATATTTTACAAATAAGAAAACAAATCCAAGAGGCCAAAGTAACTATCTGGTCAGTGGCAAAGATAAGTCCAGAACCTAGTTCTTGCAATCCAGTGTTCTTTTCACTAAATCACAGGCAAACCATAGATTCTCCCTTCTCCACACAAAACTAAGTTCTTGCAGAAGAACCTAAAAACAGAACTTTAACAGCCTCAACAAGAAGAAGAAATTGCAAACCTATTATCAGCACTGTTTTTCTTGCTGATCCAACATAGTTTCTACACATACTTCATGAGTTAAGTGGGAGGCTTGAGTGTTGAGTAAATATGAGGACAGGTGCTAGTTGGGCAAGTCAGCCAGCAACATGGATTTCTAAATAGTCTGCTCAATCTAGCCCTGCTTGAGGGTACAATTCACCTTGCAGTGTTGGCACCCTCAGAGTGGGACACAGTTATTGCTTCATCAGAAGAAGCATGGTCAAAACCTTAGAGGTCAAAGTCTACCCTGTGCCAAACACATCAAACCAGGACTCACCATTCTCCCCATGATTCCTGTGCCTACAGTCTCAGCTTCCACTTCTGAGATATATGCTGCATGCTCCTGTTTGACGTATAACAGCAGCATAATCCCAACCAGGCGGATGAGCTTCACCTAGAAAATGGAGCCAAAGAGTCATGTCATGGCATTAAATACAAGTTGAAAACAGGAATAAATAACCCAAAGGGAAAGTGGTCTGGAAGCTGGCTGAGATATTAATGCATCTTCTCCATGCTGGAATACACGGTATCACCTGCTCAACTCACGAGCAGTACAAGATAGCCTATGAGCCTACAAGGGCCAAGACCCTGCATCTTCCCCCCAGAGGCATCCCTTCTGGAGGACCTGGGACTGAAAATAGCAGTTTAGTTAAGACTCTCATAAGATAAAGGTAACAGAAAAGGTGAAAAAGTATCTTGGAATTTCCCTCTATGCCAACAAGTCCTCTCTCACCTTCGCATATTTGGCATCAGAATGAAGACCCTCTGATACAGCTTTAAACCACTCTTCCTCCCTTGGCGTATCATGAAAGAAAAAGGCTTCCTTACTCAGATCAAGTTCCTGGAACCTAATGGAGAAGCAATCCATTAGATAGCAGAGAAAGGTAACATGCAGATGACATGCTCTCACGTTGGTTTAGGTATGTAAGCCCCAGCTTTCTAGCTAAACTGCAAAACCCTCAGGACGGAAGAAAAATAAGCACGCAGAGCCAAAGACTAACTGCCAAGGAACTCACCAGGTGCTTTTGCCAACACCAACCCACTCCCCCTTCAGGTCTAGCCTATGAAGTAGTGTCCCCACTTTATATCTGTGATCCCCAGCTCACACAAGCCCCACCCGGCAAACTGGGATTCCAGCTCAGTAAAATTGGAGAAAGTGTATCTTTTGGGTTTTTTTGAGACAGAGTGTAGTGTTGCTCTGTTGCCCAGGCTAGAGCATAGTGGTGTCGTCATAACTCACTGCAATCTCAAACTCTTGGGCTCAAGCAATCCTGTCTCAGCCTCCTAAGTAGCTGGGACTATAAGTACCTGCCCATACCCAGCTAATTTTTTCTAGGTTTTTTTCATTTAAAACAAATGAAATGTTTTGTTTAAGAAATGGGGTCTTAGGTGGCGCCTGTGGCTCAGTGGGCATGGCGCCAGCCCCATATACCGAGGGTGGCAGGTTCAAACCCGGCCCCGGCCGAACTGCAACAAAAAAATAGGTGAGTGTCGGGGCAGGCACCTGTAGTCCCAGCTACTCGGGAGACTGAGGCAAGAGAATCACCTAAGCCCAGGAGTTGGGAGGTTGCTATGAGTTGTGACGCCATGGCACTCTACGGAGGGCTGTAATGTGAGACTCTGTCCTCAAAAAAAACCAAAAAAGGGCAGCGCCTATGGCTCAGTGAATAGGGCACCAACCCCATATGCTGAGGGTGGTGGGTGCAAACCCAGCCCCGGCCAAACTGCAACCAAAAAATAACCAGGCTTGTGGAGGGCGCCTGTAGTCCCAGCTGCTCGGGAGGCTGAGGCAAGAGAATCTCGTAAGCCCAAGAGTTAGAGATTGCTGTGAGCCGTGTGACGTCATGGCACTCTACCCAAGGGCAGTATAGTGAGACTCTGTCTCTACAAAAAAACAAAAAAAAAAACAACTGGAGTCTTGCTGTTGCTCAAACTCCTAAGCTCAAGTGATCCTCCTGCCTTGGCCTCCCAGAGTGCTAGGATTATAGGTGTAGGCCACCATACTCAGATCTGTATAAATTCTAAATTCTAGCTCTTTCCAATGTACCATATGAGCTGTGTTTCATCTCCCCACTAATAGTGCTCTATATAGTGGTGAGAGGATAGTTCTTTTTTTTTTAACCCTCCACCCCCAGTATATGGGGGTGGCACCCTACTCCTTGAGCCACAGGCACCGCCCAGGATAGAACTTTCTTTAGCTAACCTTTCCTTCCTGGCAAAAGATATTTTTGCTTTATGACAAAAAGTGGTGAATGTCTAAGCAATGAAACTCGGTTTACAATGTGCTGGTTTTAACAGAGGGTTACACTAACAATTAAATATTAGCATTTAAATGCCAGGCATAGCAGTTTAATAGTGCCAGACATTAGTATACCATGAGGAAGACTATTAGAAAGGCAGCTGTCACTAGGCACATGCTCCTTCTATAATTCCTTCACCTGTGAACACTTGACTGCATACTCACGTCCCCATACCTCAGTGTTCTTGACCATGGGAGAAAAGCCCTACTCACCCAACACAATACACATCTGGGGCCTGGATATCGCAGCTCAGCCAGGGCCGGAGGCATTCTTTGGGGGACTGTCCATTCACATTGTATGTTCCCACAAAAAACCTGTCATCAAAGAGAACCAATCAGTAACTCAGAAGCACCATGGAGATGACAGGGGAAAGCATTCTATGCTGATTCATGCTGGCTGTAGTCACTGTGGAGTGACAGTTTAAGACATAAGAAATGTCATATCTGACCCAGACTTATGACTGCAACATCAAGGAACAAATTGCCATCTGCCTAATAGCCGCTGCTTTTGTGACAACAACTTTAAAGAGTACAGGCCTACTCTGAACTCTCCCACTTCCCTTAAGCAGCCATCACCAAGCCATCACCTACAAAATGATTCTTTACCCTGTTCTTGGTACTGAAATGAATAAATGAGAAGTACCTTGGGAATTACTCTTAGCAGGAAAACACCACCAGTGTTCAAAAGGCTGCCTCTTCACCATAACCCACTGATTAGATCTCTGGAAATACTGTTATTTGTCTTGTAGTCCTGATGCGATGATTTTAAAAGATCTAGCAGAATCCTGCAACCCTTATTCAGTAATCTTGTCTAAAAAGATTACCAACCACCAACTAACTTAATTTTAAATGACTTTCTTCAAAGGCCCAGAATGACCAAGGGAGTGTAAATCCTCGGAGGGACACAAGAATCAGGATATCGTTCCTTTTTCTGTACCCATTTGTCTCTGTGAATATTTCTGTAACTATTTGCAAGTTGTGTCACTCTCAGTACCCCATCCCAGCCATATTGTCTGCCCAGGAAAGGCACAGAATAGATGCCTGTTAATGAAGAGTGAACAGGACCACTCTTTTTTTTTTTTTTTTTGGTATTTAAAAGACATTTATTTAAATGTTTAAAAGAGATTTTCTGAGAAACATACAAACACTATGAACACTTTACAAGCCACTTTACACAATAAAACAGCCAGTGATAAGGATTTCTGTGAACATAAAACCCTCAGTTATACTAACAACAGTTGCACAGGTGTGATGAGGAGACAAACTATATATTCACAAAGAAAGAGGCCAAAAACCAAAATGTATAAACATATATCACTATGATTGGTAACTGTGTACACCTAGCTTTATTTTTATTTTTTTTAAATTTTTTATTCTTTTTTTATTGTTAAATCATAGCTGTGTACGTTAGTGCAATCGCCTGTACCCATTCTAAGATGCACCATAGATGTGGCCCCACCAGGATCACTCATTTTGAACATGAAGGGAGAGATTCTTTTTTTTTTTTTTTTTGAGACAAACTCTCACTTTGTAACCCTTGGTTGAGTGCCGTAGCGCAATAGCTCACAGCAACCTCAAACTCTCAGGCTCAAGCGATTTTCTTGCCTCAGCCTCCCCAGTAGCTGGGACTACAGATGCCTGCCACAATGCCTGGCTATTTTTGTTGTTGTTGTTATTGTTGTTGTTTAGCAGGCCTGGGCCGGGTTCAACCCACCAGCCCTGGGGCATGTGGCAGTGCCCTAACCACTGAGCTATGGGTGCCCAGCCAGAGGGGAGAGATTCTATAGGATAACCTGCTTCCAAACCAAGGGTATTGCAGGGAGGAGAGGATTCCAGAAAGCTAAATGATCATTTTCCTTTGAAAACAGTTAGCTACCTGAAGTTCTGGATATAGGTATAATCCTCTTCTTTCTGTACTAGATGTGATTTCACAATTGTGTCTCGCAGTCCAAACTTCTGCATTGATAAAATATGAGCCTTATCTGATACTGTGATCGTGGAGGAGCGAACCATGTCAGTAATTTCAGACTTGGATTTAGACTGTCTAGAAAAACAAAAACATTCTTTTTCATATGTTGATGAGTCTTTCAGAGCAAAATAAACAAATACAAAGCTAGAAGTTCACCCCACACACAAAGCATCCGAGTTACTTCGGAGACCAAAATAAAATTCGTTTACTAAGACACCACTATTTCTATGTGAGATTTAATGAACTTATATGTTGCTAATTGCATAGTATATTGCTCCAGAGGGTTTTCAAATAATAGAGTCACAGAATCTCAGAACAGAGAAGGGGACCTTGAAGATAATTTAATGTAATTCCTTGATATTCTTACTTTCTTTTTTTTTTTTTTTTTGTGAGACAGAGTCACAAGCTATGGCCCTGGGGTAGAATGTCTTGGTGTCACAGCTCACAGCAACTTCAAACTCTTGGGCCTAAGCAACTCTTGCCTAAGCCTCCCAAGTAGCTGGGATTATAGGCGCCTGTCACTAGGCCCATTTTTGTTGTTGTTGTTGTCATTGTTGTTTTAGGTGGCCCAGGCCAGGTTCAAACCTGCCAGCCTTGGTGTATGTATGTGGCCGGCGCCCTACCTGCTGAGCCATGGGCACCGCCCATTCTTGTTTTCTTGAGACAGAGTCTTACTCTGCTGTCCTGGGTAGAGCACCAGGGTCTCAGAGCCCACAGCAATCTCAAACTCTTGCGCTTGAACAATCCTCTTCCCTCAGCCTCCCAAGTAGCTAGGACTACAAGTGCCTGCCACCATGCCCAGATGGTTTTTCTATTTTTATTAGAGACAGGGTCTTGCTCTTGCTCAGGATGGTCTTAAACTCCTCAGCTCAAACAATCCACCCGCCTCAGCCTCCCAGACTGCTAGGATTATAGGCGTGAGCCACCATTCCCAGCCAATTCCTTCATTTTCAAATGAGAAAATGAAGATCAGTATCATCAAAGATTTGTCCAGGTAGGTCGAGTGTGGTGGCTCACACCTATAATTCCAACACTCTGGGAGGCCGAGGTGGGTGGATTGCCTGAGCTCACACGTTCAAGCCCAGTATGAGCCAGAGAGAGAATCTGTCTGTAAAAATAGCCAGGCACATGATGGGTGCCTATAGTTCCTACTACTTGGGAGGCTGAGGCAAGAGAATCACTTGAACCCAAGAATTTGAAGTTGCTGTAACAACTCAATAGAGTGCTATGACACTACAGCACTCTATTGAGAGTGACAAAGTGAGACTGTGTTTCAAAAAAAAAAAAAGATTTGTCCAGGGGGATGATGGCAGAGTATGAGATTAGAACACAGACTCCCTGGACAAGAGCAAAGGGAAAGCTGAGTGCTGTGGCTTATGCCTGTAATCCTAGCATTCTGGGAAGCTGAGACAGGTGGATTGCTTGAGCTCAGGAATTTGAGACCAGCCTGAGCAAGGGCAAGACTCCATCTCTACCAAAAATAGAAAAGTTAGCCAGGCACTATGGTGCGTGCCTATAGTCTCAGCTACTTGGGAGGCTGAGGCAAGAGGATTGCTTGAGCCCAAAAATTTGAGGTTGCTGTGAGATATGATGACACTACAGCACTATAGCAAAGAGGAAAAAAAATAAAACTCAGTCCTGCCAGTGCTCTTTCTAGACTTTAGTGCTTCATATAACAAGGCTATAACATCCTCCAGGTCCTCTGACTTAATAATTCTACTTCCACATATGAAATGGAATAATTCCATAGGAGTAATCCAATATGAAAAAAAAATTTTTTTTTTTGAGACAGTGTCTCAAGCTGTTGCCCTGGGTAGAGTGTTGTGGTGTCACTGCTCACAACAACTTCGAATGCTTGGGCTTAAGCGATTTTCTTGCCTCAGCCTCCCAAGTAGCTGGGACTACAGGCACCAGCCACAATGCCTGGCTATTTTTTGGTAGTTGTCATTATTGTTTGGCAGGCCTGGGCTGGATTTGAACCCACCAGCTCTGGTGTATGTGGCTGGCACCCTAGCCGCTGAGCTACAGGTGCTGAGCCCCAAAATGAAAATTTATATTTCATTATTAGTTGTGTACTACTGAATAATCATTCTATAAATCAAATGTCAATTAGCAAAATTTGACATATTTACCTAACAGAGCCCTATATAACAGCTAAAGGAACATTTGTTGAAGGTTACTTAATGAACTAAGAAATATAAAATACTTAAATGGTTTCTGACACTGAATAAATGCCACATGTTTGATATTACTATCATTATCTACATACTAATTAAGGCTATGTAAAAATATATCTGTGTACTGTGATAACTAAATAGTGAATTGAGAATGATAGATGTGGCTACATTTACCTTTCAAGGATTGTTCGTTGCTGCTTAAGTGTATAAATAAAATAATGACACAAATAAGAAAGTGAATTTTAGCCAGGCGTCGTGGTGTGTGCCTGTAGTCCCAGCTACTTAGGATTCTGAAGCAAGAAAATTGCTTAAGCCCGAGAGTTAGAGGTTGCTGTGAGCTGTGACGCTACAGCACTCTATCCAGGGTGACACAATGAGACTCTGTCTCAAAAAAACAAAAAAAAAAGAAAGTGAAATTTTTGGTGTTTTTCTTTTCTTTTCTTTTTTTTTTTTTTTAGAGGCAGAGTCATTTTTATCGCCCTTGGTAGAGTGCAATGGCACCACACAGCTCACAGCAACCTCCAACTCCTGATCCTAGAAGACTCTCTTGCCTTAGCCTCCCGAGCAGCTGGGACTACAGGTGCCCGCCACAACACCTGCCTATCTTTTTGTTGCAGTTTGGCCGAGGCTGGGTTTGAACCTGCCACCCTTGGTATATGGGGCCAGTGCCCTACCCACTGAGCCACAGGTGCCGCCCTGGTGTTTTTCCTTTTAGAGACAGAGTCTTGCTCTGACACCCAGCCTGGAGTGCAGCAGAGCAATCAGAGTTCATTGAGCCTTAAACTCCTGGCCTCAAGTGATCCTCCCACCTTCGCCTTCCCAGTAGCAGGAACTACAGGTGTCCACCACTGTGCCCAGCCACAAATGAAGTTTTATCTTGACTACATGATTCTGATTACAATCTGTAGGGGGCAATGGAGTACAGAGCAAATATTAATATAACAACATGGGGTAGGGGTAGAAAGAAGTAATTAAAAAAGGAGAAAAAGGTATCTTCAGTCAGGAACTTCTAAAGGAATGAAAGGGAAAAGTCAAAACATTTTTTTAATCTTCTTCATTTCTAAGGCAAGATTAGACTGCCAGTTTCAAACCCTGGATCAGACACTCATTAGTTCTGGGACATTGGGTGAGATATATAACTTCTCACTACCTGGGTTTCCTTAGCTGTGAAACAAAAAAAAATTATTCACCTCTTAGGTTAAAATAAGATAATCCACGTAAGAATATGGTGCCTGGTATACACCGAAAGTGCTCAATAAATATCAGGCAATATTAAGAACATTTCTTATGGCCAGGCACAGTGACTCACGCCTGTAATCCCAGCACTCTGGGAGGCCAAGGAGAGTTGATTGTCTGAGCTCACAGATTGGAGACCAGCCTGAGCCAGAGTGAGACCTCCTCTCTAAAAATAACCGGGTATTGTGGTGGGCACCTGTAGACCCAGCTACTTGGGAGGCTGAGGCAAGAGAATTGCTTAAGCCCAAGAGTTGGAGGTTACTATGAGCTGTGACATCACCGTACTCTACAGAGGGGGACAAAGTAAGACTCTGGTCTCCAAAAAAAAAGGGAAAAAAGAAGATGATTTCTTAGGCCAGCTACCCTGGGACAAGTTTACTTGAGGTATTAAGCACAGTAATGGTCTCAGTTCTGTAGTGAGGAAAACCTCAGTCCTAAGAGATACAAAAGAGTTGTATCTCTTTTGGGAGAGTTGTATTACCTTGAGAGCAAGTTTTCTGGTTTATCCTGACTCCTGGAGCTTTGGTCCACAGGTAGACCTTTCCCATTTGGCCTTGAACTGCCAAAGTTAGAACCGCCTAAAGAGAAGGGGAAGGAATTAAAACACACTCACATATGCTTATGCTTTAATATACAGACCAGAACTTATCAATCTGCAGTCTAGGAAGCACAGGTAGTCCACATATTGCTTCCAAGCACAGGAAAGGCCTATGCTGGTGTCTGGGTGAAGTCTCGCACAACATACAGAAAGAAGAAGGAAGTATTTCATCTGATTGTTTTCACTTCTGAAACCATAACTGTTCCAGCCAGTCTAACTCCCTTTTTCTGAAGGCAGAGTGTATTATAGAAAACAGAAAACTATGAAACCCAAAAACCTGTTTTGTCATCTGCTTTACCATCTGTTGGCCTTCTGACTTTGGGCAAGCCAACTGACCGTTCTCAATCTCTGTAATTTGGCCTATCCTGTCTTCTTCACAACTTTACCATAGGATCGAATAAGTTGACATGTGAGTAGGCCACACAATACATAAGCCACACAATAGGCTCGGCACCCACAGCACAGTGGTTATGGTGCCAGCCACATACACCAAGGCTGGCAGGTTCGAACCTGGCCAAGGCCAGCTGAACAACTGCAACAACAACAACAAAAAATAGCCGGGTGTTATGATGGGTGCCTGCAGTCCCAGCTACTTGGGAGGCTGAGGCAAGAGAATCACTTAAGCCCGAGAGTTGGAGGTTGCTGTGAGCTATGACGTCACAGCACTCTACCGAGGGCAACATGGTAAGACTCTATCTCAAAAAAGAAAGAAAGAAAAAGATAGCGATCTTGTTACCATCCACTGCAAGTGACACTTGAACTCCAAGAGAAAGGCAAGGGTCAGAGACCTAAAATTGGAAAGCATCTAAGTGCTCTAGGGAATAAGACGTGCTTGTCATTGTAAACAAACATCCTTGGAAACCAAAGAGCCCAAGGACTCTCAAAAAAATTAAGTTGTTAAACAAAAATAAACCTGAAAAGGAAAATTAATCTGATAATAACTTCTCTGTTCCTTAAAAGTCAAATCTCTTGTCAACAGGGAACAACATGAAGAAGCTGCAGAGAGATGCAACTTCAATACCCAAGTTCCAGGGGGCATGATACATCACTGAAGAATTTTGCTCTGACAGGTATTACTAAACATGAAATTCTCAACCATGCTTTTCACATGAACCAGAGAAAAACAATCATTTAGAACATGAAAATAATCATACTTCAATGCCTCTAATCAATCACCAAGTGCTATAAATTGAATATTTATACATCCCTGCAAATTCATGTTGAAATCCTGACTTCTAAGGTAATATACTAAAAGGTGGGGCCTTTGGGAGGTGTTTAGGTCATGAGGGTGGAGTCCTCATGATTTAGATTAGTGCCCTTATAAAGGGATGAGGAGATCAGAGTTCACCCTTTCACCAAGTGAGTACACATCAAAAAGACAATTGTCTGTGAACCAAGAAGTTAACCAGAAAATGAAGCTCCCACCACCTAGATCTCCCGACTCCCCAGCCTCTAGAACTATGAAAAATAAATCTCTGTTGTTTATAAGCCACCTAGTCTATGGTATTTTGTTACAGCATCTAAAGGAACTAGGACACCAAGGCCTTTCAATTTCGTTTCCTAAATGCCTCTCAAATCAATTGATTTCCTATCCCCAACATCACTATACTAGTCCAGGTGACTATCTCCCTTAAGTGACTGTAAAAGCCTCAACTCATCTCCCTGCCTCTTTCCTCACCCCACGCTCACCAACCCAATGTCTACAAAGTGGCCATGGGATTTTTCAAACAAGTACATCTGATCACGTCACTTTAAATCTTTCCAAGACTCCCCACTGGATAAATGCAAATGCCTTCTTATAGTTGCCTAGGCTCGTCCCAGTCTGGATCCTGCCCACCCTTTGAGCCACATAATTCAAACAGTCCTCTGGCCCCCTGCCTCCTGACGCCATGCCGTACAAAGATGTCATCAGAAACTGACTTCCCTCTTCCTCACTCTGCTTTATATGACTAATTCCTACCTATCTGAACCCAGGGGTCAGCAAACTTTTTCTTTTCTTTTCTTCTTTTTTTTTTTTTATGAGACAAAGTCTCATTTTGCTGCCCTTGGTAGAGTGCCATGGCATCACTACTCACAGCAACCTCCAACTCTTGGGCTTAGACGATTCTCCTGCCTCAGCCTCCCGAGTAGCTGGGACTACAGGCGCCTGCCACAATGCCCGGCGATTTTTTGTTGTTGTTGTTGCAGTTTGGCCGGGGCTGGGTTCGAACTGGCCACCCTGGGTATATGGGGCCAGCACCCTACTCACTGAGCCACCCAGCAAACTTTCTATAAGGGGCTAGAGAGTAAATATCCTTGGCTTTGCAGGTTATACAGTCTACGTTACAACTATTCAACTCTGCCAGCGCAAAAGCAGCCACAAGCATGGCTGCACTGCAATGAAATTTTATTTATAGACACTAAAATTTTGAATAACATATAATTTTCATATATCACAAGCTACTACTCTCTTTTGAGTCTCTTTAAACATTAAAAAATATAAAAACTATTCTTAGCTCATGAGCTGTACCAAAGCAGGTGGTAGATTGAATTTGGCCTATGGACTGCAATTAGCCAACTCTTGCTGTAAGCCATATTGTAGAGGTCATTTCTTCCCAGAAGCTTTCTTTGACCCCTCCTAGGCTGATCAGATGCCCTGACACTGTTGTTTCCATAGCTTGCTGTAATTCTCCCATTGGAGTGGACAGCTGAGTATGGTTAACTGTTTTTTCTTCTTAGTCTGTAAGCCAAGGATGTAACATCTCATTTATTCACCACTGTATCCATATAAGCACACCAACCAGCACATGCTAAGCAGCATAATCACTCAACAATTCAATAGAAAATACTAGATAAACATGATTCCTTCTGTGCCTTATATGAATACATGATATCTAAGTTCAAGTCTACAGCATTCTTTTGGAACGTTTGAGGTAATCTTCCAATTATCTCCAGCAGACAACAAATATAAGAAAGGGAGAATGAGAATAGGTTCTGTCTAGGGTTCTACTACCCCATGGTTACTTAGTAATTATTATTTCTGGTAAGCAAATGCTCAAATCGATTCTACTTCTTTTGCTTTGCTTTCACTAAGCTATAAAGAAAGCTTAAGGAGGGTGGTGCCTGTGGCTTAGTGGGTAGGGTGCCGGCCCCATATACCCAGGGTGGCAGGTTCAAACCCGGCCCCAGCCAAACTGCAACAAAAAAATAGCTGGGCGTTGTGGTGGGCGCCTATAATCCCAGCTACTCAGGAGGCTGAGGCAAGAGAATCACCTAAGCCCAGGAGTTGGACATTGCTTTGAGCTGTGATGCCAAGGCACTCTCCTGAGGGCGATAAAGTAAGACTCTGTCTCTAAATAAATAAATAATCATCATCATCATCATAAAATAAAACCAAATAGTCACCATATGATCCAACAATCCTAGGTACTTACTGATTTGAACATTTATGTTCACATAAAAACTTGTATGTAGCCAGGTGTGGTGGCTACTGCCTGTAATCCTAGCACTCTGGGAGGCTGAGGCAGGTGGACTACCAGAGCTCAGGAGTTCAAGACCAGCCTGAGCCAGAGCAAGACCCCATCTTTAAAAACAGCCAGATATTGTAACAGGCATCTACAGTCCCAGCTACTCGGGAGGCTGAGGCAAGAGGATTGCCCAAGCCCAGGAGTTTGAGGTTGCTGTGAGCTATGATTCTATGGTACTCTACTGAGAGTGACAAAGTGAAACTCTTGTCTCCAAAAAGCCTTTACATAAAAGATATGGCAAATAAGAAACACTGTATTTTATTTGTTTTATAGGAGAAACATTGTATTTGATAATCAATTCTTTATATATATTTTTACTAAGGTATGATTAACATGCAATAAAATATTTTATAGATTAAAAAAAATTATATATAATTACAGCAGCTTTATCATAACTGGAAGCAACCAAGATGTCTTTTATTAGGTAAATGGATAAACAAACGATGGTATATCCATTAATGAAATATTATTCAGCAATAACAAAGAAATGAGTTATCAAGCCATGAAAAGGCATGAATGCTGGCTGGGTGTGGAGGCTCATGCCTGTAATCCTAGTGTTCTGGAAGGCCAAGGTAGATGAATTGCTTGAGCTCAGGAGTTCAAGACTGGCCTGAACAAGATGGAGGCCCCGTCTCTACTAAGAATAGAAAAACTAGCCAGGCACAGTGGTACATATCTGTAGTCCCAGCTACTCAGGAGGCTTAGGCAAGGGGATTACTCAACCCCAAGAGTATGAGATTTCTGTGAGCTCTGATGTCCCAGCACTCTACCCAGGGCAACAGAATGAAACTCTGTCTCAAAAAAAAAAAAAAAAAAAGAAAGAAAAGAAAAGAAAGACATGAATGAATCTTAAATACGTGCTGCTACATGAAAGAAGTCAGTCTGAAAAGTTTACATCCTATATGATGCCAATTATACACATCCTGAATAAGGAAAGACTGCAGAGATGATAAACAGATCAGTGTTGACAGGAGACCTGAGGGTGGGGTTAATTAGTTGAAGCACAGGGAACTTTTTAGGGCAGTGAAACCATTCTGGAAGAAACTGAAAGGATGGCTACCTGACACTATTCATGGGTTTCAAAACCCACAGAAATTTATAGCACAAAGAATAAACCTTAATAAATGCAAATTTTAAAAAGTCATTTAGATCACGGGGTCCTAGGGTAAAATGTAGAAAATGACAAATCACAAATATATCACAAATGTATGAAACAACCTCATTGAAGAGGGTATGGGAATCTAAAATTGTTTTAAAATTTAACTTTTTTTTTTTTTTTTTTTTTTTTTTGAGACATTCGTACTTTGTCGCCCTCAGTAGATTGCTGTGGTGTCATAGCTCACAGCAACCTTAAAAACTTGGGCTCAAGCGATTCTCTTGCCTCAGCCTCCCAAGTAGTTGGGACTACAGACACCCACCACAACGCCTGGCTATTTTTAGAGATTGGTTCTTACTCTGGCTCAGGTTGGTCTCGAAGCTGTGAGCTCAGGCAGTCCACCCACGTTGGCCTCCCAAGTGCTGGGATTACAAGTGTGAGCCACTGCACCCAGCCAAAAATTTAACTTTTTATTTTGAGACAGAGTTTTGCTCTGTCACTCTAGGTAGCATGCATTGGTGTCATCATAGCTCACTATAACTTTAAACTCCTAGGCTCCAGTGACTCTCCTGCCTCAAGCCTCCCAAGTAGCTGGGACAGCACCTGCCACCATACCCAGCTAGGTTTTGTGTTTTTACTAGAGATGGGGTCTCACTCTTGCTCAGGCTGGTCGTGAACTCCTGAGCTCAAGTGATCCTCCTGCCTCAGCCTTTCAGAGTGCTAAGTTTACAGGCATGAGCCAATTGAGTCCGGTCAAAATTTAAATTTTTATTTTAAAAAAAAAAAAAAAGGCCCAGCGCGGTGGCTCACACCTGTAATCCTTGCACTCTGAGAGGCTGAAGAGAGTGAATTGCCTGAACTTAGGAGTTTGAGACCAGCCTGAGCAAGAGCAAGACCCCATCTGTAACAATAGCCAGGCGTTGTAACTGGCGCCTGTAGTCCTAGCCCCAGCTACTCAAGAGGCTGAGGCAACAGAATCACTTGAGCCCAAGAGTTTGAGGTTGCTGTGAGCTAGGTCACCATGGCACTCTACCAAGGGCAACAAAGTAAACTCTGTCTCAAAAAAAAGAAAAGCAGGCCAGGTGGGTACCTGTAGTCCCAGCTACTTGGGAGCCTGAGGCAAGATAACACTTGGGCCCAGGAGTTTGAGGTTGTTGTGAGCTATGATGCCATGGCACTCTACCCCAGAGTGACAGCTTGAGACTCTGTCACAAAAAAAAAAAAAAAGAGAGAGACAGGCCAGGTGTGGTGGCTCAAACCTATAATCTTTGAGCCCTAGGAGACCAAGCTGGAAGGATTCCTTGAGCTCAGGAGTTCAAGACCAGCCTGAGCAAGAACAAAACCCTGTCTCTACTAAAAAGAGGAAAAAAAGCCGTGTGCTGTGGCAGGTGCCTGTAGTCCCAGTATTTGGGAGGCTGAGGTAGGAGGATCACTGGAACCCAGGAGTTTGAGGCTGTTGTGAGCTGAACTGATGTCATGGCACTCTAACCTGGGCAACAGAGTGAAACTCTTTCTCAAAAAACAAACAAAAGAGGCATATCGGAGACCAAAATCAAGACTCTGAAAGGTTAGGGCCCAGCACAGTGGCTCACACATACAATCCTAGCACTCTTGGAGGTCGAGGTAGATGGATTGTTTAAGCTCAGGAGTTTGAGACCAGCCTGAGGAAGAGGGAGATCCGGTTTCTAAAAAATAGCTGGGAATTTCTAACAAATAGCCGGGTGTTGTGGTGAGTATAGTCCCAGCTCCTCAGAAGGCTGAGGCAAGAGGATGGCTTGAGCCCAAGAATTTGAGGTTGCTGTGAGCTATGATGCCACAGCACTCTACCAAGAGTGACAAAGTGAGACCTGTCTCCAAAAAAAAAATCTCTGGCGGTGCCTGTGGCTCACTGAGTAGGGTGTTGGCCCCATATACTGAGAATGGCGGGTTTGAATCCAACCCCAGCCAAACTTCAACAAAATAATAGATGGGTCTTGTGGCAGGTGCCTATAGTCCCAGCTACGCGGGAGGCTGAGGAAAGAGAATCACCTAAGCCCAAGAGCTGCAGGTTGCTGTGAGCTGTGACGCCACAGCACTCTACCAAGGGTGACAAAATGAGACTCTGACTCTTAAAAAAAAACAAAACTCTGGAAGGCTTATCTAGTCTGTGACTCCCCTCTCATTCTCTTCTCAACCCTGTGCAATCAGGCCTTGTCTCCAGTACTCCAGGCAACTGCTACGTTGAGGTTACTGACCACCTTCATGTTGCCAAACCTAAAGGTCAATTCTCCGTTTTCAGCTTCATCCACTTCCACCTCTTCGGTGGTCTTGGTAGATGATTCTTCCCTCCTTTAGTAAACACTTCCTATAGTTCTCCATATCTGGACAAAGTCCCTCCTATCTCCAGAGCTCAGTTAGCTTCACGGGTGTAAGACTGAATGCTGATTACTCCCAAATTTCCATCTCCTGCCCGGACCCTCCAGATTCTCTACTGAGTCATCTTCGGCTCTGTAAATGGCACATCACTTAGCCGGCTGCTCAGAGTAAACACCTAGGACTCACCCCTGACTCTTCCCCACACACACATACCCATACTGAAGTCATCAGCAATTCAAGCAAGTTCTACCTTTAAGAAAAAACCCCAAAACCCCAGAAGTTCTCACCAAGACCACTGCAGTGGCTTCCTTACTGCTTTTTGTGGTTTGAGTACACTCCTACGGTTAGTTTTCCATGTAGCAGCCAAAATGAACTTTAGGGGGAGGAAAAAGTACATCGGAGTATCAAATGAAGTAACTTCCCTGCTTAAAACATTCAAATAGTTTCGCATCACACTGTCACATTCAGAATAAAACCCAATCCCCTCAAGAGCCTTGATAAGGCTCTACCTGACCTGGCCTCTCTGATGCCTCTCCACCCTGACTCGCTGCACTGCACCTCGCTTAGCCAAACCCTGCCACTCTTCCTTTCTGACTGTCCCTGGAGCATGTCGAGCTCATTCTCAACTCCGGGCTCCACTCTTGCTAGACCCTCTGCCTAGAGTGCTATCCCTTCAGATCTCCACAATGCCCCCTCCGTCCAGGCCTCTGTTCAATGTCAGAAGCTCTTTCTGACACCCTAACAGTCAGAGGCCCCAGTGCCTTGTACCATTCTATCCCCTATTCCAGAGGCTTTTAAATGTGCCAAGTTCACAGTGCCCTACCATCTCCATAATTTTCTCAAGGCACCTCCAGGCCAAAATAAATGCACAACAGTTCTACCTAAGCAGTTAAAGCCAAATAAATTAATAAGTATTTAAGCCCTACCAACTTAGTAGTAGTTTAAAAAAAAAACACACATAAATAGAAGAAAAACATTTCTATTTAATTTTTTTTTTTTTCTGAGACAGTCTCACTATGTTGCCCTTGGTAGAGTGCCGTAGCATCACAGCTCACAGAAACCTCCAACTCTTGGGCTCAAGTGATTCTCTTGCCTCAGCCTCCCAAGTAGCTGGGACTACAGGTACCCGCCACAACGCTCAGCTATTTTTTGGTTGTAGTTGTCATTGCTGTTTGGCAGGCCTGGGCTGGGTTGGAACCCACCACCTCTGTGGTGGTGTATGTGGCTGGTGCCCTAGCCGCTGAACTACAGGCGCTGAGCCATTTCCATTTAATCTTAACCACAATTACTCATTAACAAAATATGTATACCTGTTGAGTATTGCACAACTTCTCAAATGTTAGAATCAGGTTAGATACCAAATGCGCAATTTTCTTTATTTTTTTCTTTTTTTTTTTAGAGCCAGAGTCTCACTTTGTTGCCCTTGGTAGAGGGCTGTGGCATCACACAGCTCACAGCAACCTCCAAACTCCTGGGTTTAGACGATTCTCTTGCATCAGCCACCCGAGCAGCTGGGACTACAGGTGCCTGGCTACAATTTCTACAATTTCCCACATTGGTTTTTGTACAGCACTTGTTTTTAATCACAGCAGCTACCAAAAACCCAATTTTCCAAAGATACGATGTCAATCAAAAGGAATGCAACACCCTGTTATATTGAAACCGAGAACTATCTTGAGTAGTGTTCACACATATAATCCTAGTACTCTGGGAGGCTGAAGCCTAGCACTCTCATGCCTGAGCTCACAAGTTCGAGATCAGCCTGAGCAAAAGTGAGACTCCTTCTCCACTAAAAATAGAAAAACTGAGGCAAGAGAATCGCTTGAGCCCAAGAGTTGGAGGTTGCTGTGAGCTACGATGCCATGGCACTCTACCCAGGGCAACAGCCTGAGATTCTGTCTCAAAAAAAAAAGTTTACCTGGTTCCAACAGATCTCTATTTATCTTGAAAATGTTACATCTCCCACAGTATCCCTGTGAATCTCACTGCAGGGCCCAGGGTAGCTTAGTACACAGTTTGGGAACTATATATCTGCTTTTAAAAAAAAAATTCCCCCTTAGCACTAACACCATTTGTTATTCAATTTTATATTTATTATGATTAGATGCCATTCCCACTAAAATGTAACCTTTGCTGGGCATGATGGCTCACATCTGTAATTCTACCACTTTGGGAGGCCGAGGCAGAAGGATCACTTGTGGCCAGAAGTTCGAGACCAGCCTGGGCAGCACAATGAGACCTAAGACTCCCTCTCTACAAAAAAATGAAAATTCCCCAAACATGGTGGCGCACACCTGTAGTCCCAGCTATTTGGAAAGCTGAGACAGAATCTCTTGAGCCCAGAAATTTGAGGCTGCAGTAAGGTAGTATCATGCCACTTCACTCCAGCCTGGGTAACAAACAGAGCGAGACTCTGTCTTAAAGAAAAAATTTTAAAATAAAAAAGTTATTATGAGGCAGGGACTTAGCATTCTTTATGCTACTTCCCTGAGACACAGAACACTACCTGGTACAAGGAAGGCACTTGATGTGTGACATGCAGCAAAGTACCAGGAAACCTAACATATAGCCATATCATTACCTTCCTGTGTGACTTCCTCTTTGGGTCTTAATTTCTTTGCCTCTAAGTAGGGACTTTAATGTACATATATAATGGGGCTTTACAATATGCAAAGGCACCTGAGCTTTCCAAACTGAGGCATTATGATTAAGTGCTATTTCTGAACGTCGGTGCTTCCTAAGGAGTCCTTCAGGATTTTGCCTCTTTGGGTACTTCCTAATAGCCTGGCTGAAAGGACAGCTCCTGGGGACCCGCGGGTTGTCCCTGTAGATTCAGCTCACAGCCAGACCTGGGCAGTGTCCTGGTGGGAAAATGGCCGTGCAGATATATATCTTGTTGATGCTCTCAAGTGGAGTCTCTCTCTGGACTGAGTCCAGCAAGGACTGGAACATCTTCATTCACGACTCTACGTATGGAAACTTTGAGGCATGATATGGGGGATTTCCAGCCACAGGACATTCTTCTCGGAATCTCTTCTTTCCTGAATCTGGCACGGAAGCTGGCTGTCAGCAGCTCTTTACCAAATTTGCCATTACACAGTTCCCTCTCTGGCCACAGCTTCCTGTCCTTTCTCCTCTCCTTCTTCCCTTCTCCCACTCTGCTCTTTTTCCAACCTCAGACCTTCAATCTTTTAGGTGACGGCAGGGATTTTTCCTTTCTTCCCATGTTTGGTTACCAAGGCCTGTGAATCCTCTCTCCTAAATATTTTATACCTGACCCTCTTCTCTGTCCCCACTGCCATGCCTTTTAGGCCCTTAATATTTCTGCGAAGACCACTTAGTGATTTCCTTGCCTGCATTCTGCTGATACCTAGAACACAACACAACCTGGGCAGGTCATTACTGCGCATAAAATTTCTTAATAACTGACATGACTTTCAGAATAAAACCCAAACATCCAAGTACCGCAAAGAATTATATATAGCCTCAATCTCTCTCTCCAGCCCTGTTTCCTACGCCCCCCCCAACTTCCCTTTCCCACTACCCAATCCAGTCACACCAGAACTATTTATCTTTTTGATGTCCCTTCCTCAGTCCGCCCCTGCTCCTGGGTACATCCTACCCACCTCCCAATTCCACCTTCATGTTGTGAACTATAAACTCATCCTTCAAGGCTCGGTTTAGAATTCATCTCCAAAAACCCTTCTCTGGCCCTCTCCTTATATGCTCACACAACACAGTGTTTACCCCCATCAAGGCTTTTATCGTAATGGAACTGCAACTGGGTTTAACTGTTCTTATTTGTCTTACCTCTTTAGCTAGATCACAAGCTTCTTGGGAGTAGGGGCTCACACCACGCAGTGGCATCCTGAACAAACAGCCTCAGGGCACAGACTAAGCTCAGAGTGAGTCTTACCAACCACCTTTCACACTACAATGGAAACTATTTCCCAGGAAGAACCTACCTAGTAGGTCAACCATACTAACAATAGAAATTTGATCTATGTGCAAAAGTGCAAATGTTCTATTTTTCTTACAAATTCTACACTTTGCACTTCACATCTTTTAGAACCAACAAACTTCTCAAAAACCTTACCAAAAAGTCAGTGTTAACCCTTGAGGCCCCTTCCTTAGCCCACGCTACAGTATAGCCTCTATAAACCCATGATCCCTTACTTGAAAACATCTCAGCCATGTGTACTCTGGAATTCAAAATTTGGAGGATTTTAGGCCAGGCATGGTGCCTCACGCCTGTAATGCTAGCACTCTGGGAGGCCGAGGCAGGTGGACTGCCTGAGCTCATCGGTTTGAGACTAGCCTGAGGAAGAGTGAGACTGTCTCTAAAAATAACCAGGTGTTGTGGCAGACACCTGTAATCCCAGCTACTTGGGAGGCTGAGGCAAGAGAATCACTTAAGCCCAAGAGTTTGAGGTTGCTGTGAGCTATAATGCCATAGCACTCTATCAAGAGTGACAAAGTGACACTCTGTCTCAAAAAGAAAAAAAAAGGGGGGGGGGATTTTAGATAACACATTTCCTATGCCATATGTTATATAACCACCCCAGCAGAGTCTGAGGTAACACCCAGTAATCAAACCCTTTTATATTTCC
Source organism: Loris lydekkerianus (assembly GCA_963574355.1). Lineage (NCBI taxonomy): Eukaryota > Metazoa > Chordata > Mammalia > Primates > Lorisidae > Loris > Loris lydekkerianus. The sequence continues at coordinate 9,440 of CAUYPK010005943.1, read as the reverse complement.
ACAGTATAACTTAGGAATAGTAACAGAGTGGGATAAACAAAGCCTATAAATAGTCTCATGTCAGTCCAGGCAAGTCCTACCAGTGAATTGAACTTGGGTCAACCTTACAAAAAAAATTGTTTTAGCCTTTAGAGTTTTGGGGACTTGAGAACTTCCAACAAGGGATTGAGGATGGTAGTTATGAGCATGGCCTGACATATAAAAGACTGAGTGTGGGCAGCGTCTGTAGCTCGGTGGGTAGGGCGCTAGCCACATACACCAAGGCTGGCAGGTTCGAACCCGGCCCAGGCCAGCTAAAACAACAGTGAATAACTGCAGCAAAAAAATAGGGAGGCATTGCGGCGGGCACCTACTTGGGAGGCCGAGTCAAGAGAATCGCTTAAGCGCAAGAGTTTGAGGTTGTGAGCTGTGATGCCACAGCACTCTACCAAGGGACTACATAGTAAAATTCTTTCTTAAAAAAAAAAAAAAAAAAAAATGTATTTTTGCATTATGTCTTTACACAAAAATATACATATTACATACACACATCAGATTTGGGTTCAAATACTTAGGTTCTATTTCTGGCCTTGCCTCTAACCAGCTGTGTGCCCTTGAACAAGTTATCTAATGTCTCTAAGTCTCCACTTCCTCAAGTGAGCAAAGATAACAGTCTCTGCCTCCTATGGTTGCTGTCTTCTTTTCCCATAGCCAGCTAGAGTCTACAGTCTTCACTGCATGACTGAAAAGGCTCTAGAAGCCAAATCAGACACGTTGAAGGCCCAGACCTACAAAACGAAGACAGGAGGCAAGGCCTCAATTTTAATGTCTCATAGCCCGGCCTACCACTGACTTTGAGTCTGGGCTTTTTCTAAAATATGACATCACACAAGGAAAAAAATAAACGCAAACCAAAATCAAAATCTTTTGGTAATTACCTGAGAGGCAGAAACATTATGTATTCATTCAATTGCTCCCTCTGTCTCCTTCTTTTGCTCCATTTCCTCCTGTAGGCCCTTGTCCAGTAGAAATGTTTTGATGACAGAAATAATCTATAAGTGCACCATCTCATATAGTAGCCTTAGCCACACCTGAACACTTAAAATGCGGTATGAACAAAAGAAAAACTGAATTGATTAGATTTTACCTAGAGAAAATGTAAATGCCCATGTATGGCTAGTGGCTACCACACTGGACAGTGCACATCTAAACCTTGCTCTTCTCTCAAGAACCACCAGCTGTCACAGTTGATTGTAAACAGGGCTATCCAGCCTGGCTAGGCCCCTCCACTGTCTACTGGGCATTTCTACAAGATGTTTTGTACGCAGTGTATCTCAGGTAAGACTGTGGTCAACTTCTATGCCCTTTCCCAGAGCTCTCCCCTCTGTTACCAGCTCCAGCGTTCTCCCCACCAGCAAGGGGCACAATCCTGCCATCCACTCACATCTGTCCTTGGGCCCTTAGAGAGACTCAGTGAGCCGGCTTCTTATTCTTTCTCCAGACCATCGTATCCTCCCTTGATACTTCAAGAGTCTTCCAACTAAGAGATCCTCCCACTTCTTCTCCCTTCCCAATCCAGTCTCTGGATTTGGCCAGATTAAACTCAGATTTCCTCTCTCTCTGCTCTAATACTGTTAGTGTTACACCACTGCCTGCAGGTAAAGGCCCGAAATGGTTCAACTGGCATCTGAGGCCCTTTGCATATCAACTCTACTCTCTGTCATCAATCCATCACCCAAAGACAGCCCGATCTAAAAAGACACGGTTGACCAGGTACCCTGGCTCACACCTGTATTCCTAATACTCTGGGAGGCTGAGTGGGAGGATTACTTGAGTTCAAGAGTTCAAAATCAGCCTAAGCAAAAGCAAGACTCTGTCTCTGCTAAAAATAGAAAACTAGCCAGATATGGTGGCACATGCCTGTAAGTCCCAGCTACTTGGGAGGCCAAAGCAAGAGGATCACTTGATCCCGGGAGTTTGCTGTGAGCTAAGACACCAGGGCACTGTAGCCTGGGGAACAGAGTAAGACTCTGTTTCAAAAAAAAATAATAATAATAATAAATAAATGAAAAGACAGGCTCCCATGCATGCCCCCCTTACTCCTTCCTACATAGGAGGTCCTTCCCATTTTCTGGCCACTTCCCCTCCAGAGTCCGGCCTCCACTCCCACCTCCTCCTTCATGAAGCCCTTCCTAGCCACACCAGTCCCCAGCAGTCATTCCCATGAATTCTGAGGATATTCTTCTCTATGTAACTTGTCTGGCATATTAAGACACATCAGAGTATTCTCAAAAATGCCTTGGACTTTGGAAAAAAATAGAGTTGGCTGTTTTACTGGCTCCACCCATCACCTCAAATGAGAAACCTCAAGCAAATTACTTAATTTGGTTCCTCATTTGTAAAATGGCGGTAATGCTACCACACTTACAGAGAAGTCAAAAGGATAAACAAATATAATCCATAAGGGTCAAGAACCCAGCAGACATTCGGGGACTGTTTGTTGTTTTCCCTCTTTTCTCCCACCGCTAATCCCCCTCTGCTTTCATAATACTGACCACGTTTATTGGGTGCTCTCTTACAGCTAGCTACTGAGCTGAGTACTTCAAGTTCTGTGTCTGATTACCAGCCTCATTTTACAAGTAAGGAGACTGAGGCACGGAGCAGACAGTAGACATGCCCAAAGACACAGAGCCAGGAAATGGTGTGGTTGATATGAAAATGCAGATCTGCTTGACTCTGAAGCCTCACGGCCTCCCCTTTTGCAGCCATAAACACAAAACCATCGCTGAAACTGTAAACTCTCAGCAGCGCCCCTAGCTCAGTGGGTAGGGCACCGGCAACATACACTGACATTGGCAGGGTCAAACCCAGCCTGGGCCAGCTAAAACTACAACAACAACTGCAACAAAAAAGTAGCCGGGCATTGTGGCAGGCACCTGTAGTCTCAGCTGCATGGGAGGCTGAGGCAAGAGAATCGCTTCAGCCCAAGAGTTGGAGTTTGCTGTGAGCTGTGACACCACAGCACTCTACCCAGGGTGACAGCTTGAGACTCTGTCTCAAAAAAAAAAAAAAAAAAAAAAGAAAGAAAAGAAAAAAAAAGAAACTGTAAACTCTCAAGGGGAAGTACTATGTGAATTAAATCTGTTTGGACAAAATAAGAAAATGAAAAAAAAAATCTGTTTGGACAACAAAGCAAACATGTCATCATGGTCTCTATGGTCTCTACAGGGTGTGTGGGTGTGTGCACTCGTCACTGCTGGGTAGAGATCACGATCTGTCCTTCCTAAGGATCTACTAGCCAGGTCTAGGAGGAGGTGTCCCCTCCTATCTTCTCGGTCACCAGTGTTCACACTTCATTTCCAACTTACTAGAAGAACCTAAAAACCCCATGTGAGCAAAATACCTGCAGACTGGGTACTCCAAAACACCTGGCCGTTCAAACTGGCAGAGTTAAGTGGGTTGGTGCAGTGCTTATCAGTGACACCATGCTGTGCACGCACCACCGGGGGCCTGTCCCCTGGACTCTCTCAGTCTGAGACAAGGCCACAGATACTTGCAGGGAATGTGTTCAACTCATGAGAAGATAAACCAATCTAGATCCAACTACCCAGAATCCCAGTCAGGCTGTGTTGATGATGACAATGAGAATAACTTTTTTTTTTTTTTTTAACAGAGTCTCACTGCTACCCTAGTTAGCGTGTGGTGCATCACAGCTCACAGCAACCTCATACTCTTAGGCTTAAGCGATCCTCTTGCCTCAGCCCCCCACACAACTGGGACTACAGGCACCTGCCACAACACCCATCTATTTTTAGAGACCAGGTCTTGCTCTGTTCATATTAAGAGCGGGAGATAAACACATAAAAGTTAAATAAGTTGTCCAAGAGCATACAGAAGTAAATAGCACAGCCAGGATCCAAACTCAGGGAATCTGAGTCAAAAGCCTTTGCTCTCAACGAAGAAACTATACCACCTATCAGACAAACGAGGGGCTCCTGATTGGGGTAAGTCTTTAAAAAATTTAAAAATAGGCCAGTCACAGTGCCTCATACTTGTAATCCTAGCACTTTGAGAGGCTAAGGGAGGAGGACTGCTTGTGCCCAAGAGTTCAAGACCAGCTTGGGCAATAGCAAGACCCTGTTTCTACAAAAAATTAAAAAATTATCCAGGTGTGGTGGTGCACACCTGCAGTCCCAACTACATGGGAGGCTGAGGCAACAAGGATTGCTTGAGCCCAGAAGTTGGAGGCTCCAGTGAGGCATGACAATGCCACTGCACTCTAGACCCAGAGACAGAGTAAGACCTTGTCTCAAAAAAATAATAATTAAAAATGATAAAATAATAAAAAACAAAAACAAAAAAATGAGTTCAAAAAACATTTCTGGCAAGGGGAAAAACATCAGCAAAGTACAGACATGGCATTGTAGTAATAATAAGTAGGATAGAAAATATAATAATAAGAGTAATAATAAGTAGGACAGAAAACCAGAAAACCTTTGATTGAGAAGCATCAGGAACTACAAAGTGAAAATAGGGGTAAGGGTTCAGGTGCAACCTGAATTCTATTTTCAGTTCTGTCACTAGTCAAATGAGTGATGACAGGCATGTTACCTACCTTGCCTGAGCCTGTTTCCCTAAATGAAAAGGGGAGATCTTCTTCCAGAATTTTTGCCCACAAACCTTTGTAGCATAAGCCCCACTGACCCACAGTAAGTGCTTAACAAATGATAACTGCTAGGTGGGGTGTGTGGCTCATGTTTATAATCCTAGCACTCTGGGAGGCCGAGGCAGGTGGATTGCTTCTGCTCAGGACTTTGAGACCAGCCTGAGCAAGAGCAAGACCATGTCTCTAAAAAAATATCTGGGCACCATGGCAGGTAGGTATCTGTAGTCCCAGCTACTGGGGAGGCTGAGGCAAGAGGATCTCTTGAGTCCAAGTGTTTAAGGTTGCTGTGAGCTATGACGCCATCGTACTCTACCCCAGGGTGACTGAGTGAGATTCTTTTCTCAAAAAAAAAAAAAAGTAAATAAATAATTAAAAAATAATAACAAATGATGATGACAATAAAAATAAATTTAGGGCCAAACTGTGAGACTTGACTGCCATGTGCAGATTGGATTTTACTCTTATGGCAAAGAGGAGCTAAGTGTTTACAGTCCACAGGGCAGGGAGCTCTTAAGTGAAGTTCATAACATAGAACACCGGGCATTAAAAAGAATGGAAATAATCTATTCCCCAGCTCGATGCCTGTGGCTCAAGCAGCTACGGTGCCAGCTACATACACCTGAGCTGGTGGGTTCGAATCCAGCCAGGGCCCTCCGAACAACAATGATGGCTGCAACCAAAAAATAGCCGGGCATTGTGACTGGCGCCTATAGTCCCAGCTACTTGGGAGGCGGAGGCAGGAGAATCGCTTGAGCCAGGAGTTTGAGGTTGCTGTGAGCTGTGATGCCACAGCACTCTACCCAGGGCAACAGCTTGAGGCTCTGTCTCAAAAAAAAAAAAAAAAAAAAAAAAAACAAAAGAAAAGAAACAATTTCCCCATTTCAGCCTGGCCACCACCCCCAAATGGTTCTGTTACTTTCTTAAAAGTCAAATATCCATGCTGAGTTTTCTTTTCTTTTACATTTCTCAGTATCTCATGGCTTTAAATTTTTTAAAGTACCGTGATGTTGGTATAAAATGGGCACAGACAGCACTAAAAACACATCTTGTGCCCTGCAAATCTGTAAGGTCTATGCTGAAAATTCAACCTACATTCTGGGCATATACAATTTAGGCTAGTAAGGACTAAGACTGACCAGCTTAACTTTCAAGGAGGAAGACTCCAGTGCAATTACTTCATGGCAACAGGTCAGTGGTGATAGGCCCCTGGAGAGATGACTTAAATTTTTCCTTCAGGCTCTCCCTTCAGTGGGCCTTCTGTGAATTGTCTGTGGTCTGCTGATAAACCTAAAGGAGAAGTGGGCAAGAGCCAACCAGGAAGCGGGGGAGGGCAGCATAGAAGATGCTCAAAGAGGAAGGCAGCAGGGGGTGTTCAGGCTAGAAGGCACTGCAGGCTAGGAATTGTACCCGTCATACAATTCAACCAGAGACTTGCAGACGCTTTTGGAACACCCAACGAGGTACAAGGCAGTAGGCTGGCATTTGGGAAGGACAGAGAAGACAAAGTACTAAGAGCAGCAAGTTCAAGCTTATAAAAGATGTACCTTAATGAAAAGTCAACAAAGAGATGAAAAAGTACAGGCCTTTATCTATAAATGCTATAATACTAAGCAGTTAAGTTTGAAGTAAGAGAAAATGAAGATGAGTTGTGACAGATAAGAACAGTGAGTCCAGCAAAGCAAACTGATTTTTTAGACTATTTATCTCCCCCTCCTCATCCCCCATTCAGAATTCTTGAGGACACACAATTTGCTGTCACTGTCCCCTTGGAGTGTAATCACATTTCTGCCCAGGAGAGCCAAGCCGGGCACAGGTGGGCTCCCTCTGAGTGTGTGGAAAAAAAAAAAAAAGAAAGAACAGTGAGTCCAGGCTGTACAGGTCTTGAACACTACACTAAGGAATTTGAACTTTACTCTGTAGGTAACAGGGAGTTGTGCGCATATATGATCCCTAAGGGAGAAAGAAACTTAAGGTTAAGAAGACTTGTAAGGCAATCACTGCAATAGTTCAGGTAGAAGGATACCAACATGAACTATGGGGATTTGGAATTGTGGGGCACACAGGAGGGGCACTGCAGAAAAAGAACAACAAAAAAAAATTATTATTATTTTTTTTTGAGAATGGTCTCCAAATCCAAAAACAGACAAAAGTGGCTTATTAGGTGGCTGCATGCGATGGCTCACACCTATAATCCTAGTACTCCAGGAGGCCATGGCTGGAGGATCACCTGAGCTCAAAAGTTCCAGACCAGGGAGACACCTGTGGCTCAGTGAGTAGAGCGCCAGCCCCATATACTGAGGTGGCAGGATCAAACCCGGGCCTGGCCAAACTAAAACAACAAAAAAAATAGCCAGGTGTTGTGGCAGGCACCTGTAGTCCCAGCTACTCGGGAGGCTGAGGCAAGAGAATCGCCTAAGCCCAAGAGCTAGAAGTTGCTGTGAGCTGTGACACCACAGTACTCTACCCAGGGCAACAAAGTGAGACTCTGTCTATTAAAAAAAAAAAAAGAGTTCCAGATCAGCCTGAGCAAAAGCAAGACTGTGTCCTACTAAAAATAGAAAAATTAGCCTAATGTTATGTCAAGTGCTTGTAGTCCTAGCTACTCCGGAGGTTGAGGCTAGAGGACTGCGTTAGCCCAAAAGTTTGAGGTTGCTGTGAGCTAGGCTGAAGGCATGGCACTCTAGCCTGGACAATAAAGTGAGACTCTGTTTAAAACAAAAAAAGAATTTGCTTATTAGACGTAGGAGGAGAGGGAAAAGTCAAGGATGACTTTGGCTTTTAGTGATTACACTAAAAACAATGAAACTGGGGGGAGGAAAGGAGTTAAGAACCATAGTAAATGCAGTACTTACCAAGGAGGAAGCACCTTAGGATAAGCCCTGAAAAAGGCAGTCAGAGTCTAAACTCTTAGAGGTGGACATTTGCAATTTGTATGTTTTTCGAGCAAAAGTACCCCTAAATAAATTAGCATTCCTTAAGTCCTATATGATCTTCCAGGAGGATAACATTCACTCCCATTTTAAAGATGTAAGAGAGGAACATCAAGAGACTTGTCTTGTACCAAGAAGCAATAAAGGCCAAGTGCAGTGGCTCATGCCTGTAATCCTATCACTCTGGGAGGCCGAGGTGGGTGGATTGCTTGAGCTCAGGAGTTTGAGACCAGCCTGAGCAAGAAGGGTCAGACCCCTTCTCTACTAAAAATGTAAAGCTAAGGCAAGAGGATCACTTGAGCCCAAGAGTTTGAGGTTGCTATGAGCTATCTATGAGGCCATGGCATTCTACCAAGAATGACAAAGTGAGACTCTGTCTCAAAAAAAAAAAAGAGTAATAAAGAAAAGAAAAATATCCAGGCCACTTAGACATACACTTGTCAACATTTAAACTCTCACTGTCAACATTCGACATTCCAAGAAATTCTTTGCATTCTTATTTGGCAGCTTCAGTCCACATACAGATCACCAGTAAAGTCTACAAAATTGTTAGAGTATATTTTAAGCAGGAAGAAAAACATGCAAGTCAGCTAGCTTCCATGCCCCAACACTGTCTTTCCTGTTATAAAAATTGATGCCTCCCTCTCTTCCTGAACCATCCACCCCTGAGGATCATCCTATGAAAAGCTCTGAATGTTTGTGGATCACCTCTCTTGCTAGATAACAACTGTAGAATTCCCAAACAAACTATGTTCAGAAGAAGAAAGTGTCTATAAGGGGTTAGTCCTCCCCTAGAAACAAACACAGGGTTAAATGGGACAAAGAAGGAAAATGGAGAGAGGAAAAATAAAAGAAGAAAGAAAAACAAACAAATAATAATTCTCTTTTGTTTAAAGAAACAAAGTGACCCAAAATAAATTAATTTTCTTAGGAACCTGAAGAGCTTCCCACAAAGGTAGAAATGATGGGTGATGTTTCTGCCTCTAGGATAAACCAAAGCAAATTCATTTTCTTCATGTTAAAAGGCTATGTTGTTCACACAGGTTTTACTTATTAATACTGACAAAGTAAGATGAAAGAAAACAGAGAAAGAAAGAAAGAAAACCAAGTCAGGGGCTATTTTTCTAACATTCTCTCTGTTTTCTATCCAGGTAATCTGGGTTACCCTTTATGTTACCCTGAGCTCTAAGTAGCACTGATTTCCTTTCACAAGCCAGACAAACTTTAACGCTTTGTTTCCTGGGTCCAGGGGAAAAAATACTCATAACACATTTCATTCTAAATTTGAGTTACCACAAAGCTGGCTGCTCACGTTGAATCAACCAAGGGACAAAAAACCACTTCAAAAGACCAGAATTTGTTTGCTACTGCCACTTTGTTAAATTAGCCCAGAATGGCCCCTGTGGGGACTTCTGAGTAGCTATTCCTTTCCTGGTGCACAGCTCAGAATCTCCCCAAACACAGCTCTAGGTCTTTGCGTGTACCCAGGATGAAATGCAAATGAACACTTTACAGGATGACTTGGATGAGAACTAGACTCTATACAGGATCCCCAATGGGGGTTTCTAAATAAGAGCCCCCTCAGTTACATTGGAAGGGCATGCACCTTTAAAAAAAAAAAAAGGAGTTTCTCCTAAATGAAACTCTACTCTTTTTAAGGAAAGCAAAAACTACACAAAGTAGTTAAGTGCACTTAAATAAGTGAAAAAGCAGAAAGACTTCTGCGGGTGGTGCCTATGGCTCAGTGAGTAGGGCGCCTGCCCCATATACCGAGGGTGACGGGTTCAAACCCAACCCCGGCCGAACTGCAATCAAAAAATAGCCGGGCGTTGTGGCGTGCGCCTGTAGTCCCAGCTGCTCGGGAG
>CAUYPK010005942.1:0-20367 GCA_963574355.1 Loris lydekkerianus | reverse complement strand
AGAGAGGATACCCAAGAAGGGTGAGGTCTAGGAGAACAGGTCTTCTCAAGGAGACCACAAGGATACACCTGCAGGGTCCTCTCCATGGTGACTCAGCTCTTGAGAATTTGTAAACTTAACTTCCTGGAACTAGGAAATTTTCAGGAAGTTATGTTTCCAACTTCCTATGAAATCCTGTAGTTCTGTGGGGGCTGGAATAGCATCTCCCACATGATTCACACTGGCCAATGAGAAGGGTACCTGTGAGTTGGAACTTTTTGACTGCCTATAAAAAGGGAAAGACCATGCCAGTTGGGGAGTGCAGCCATTTGGAATTCTATGCTGTAAGCTCCGGGCTGGTAAATAAAGGCCTTCCTATTATAAACCTGGTGTTTGGGTGCTCTTTCTCTCCATTTGGCTTCATCTTCCCTCAACATACCAATAACAGTTCCTCAAGTTATGACAATCAAAAATGTTTCCAGACATTGCTAAATGCCATATAAGGAACAAAATCACCTCTCATTGGAACCAATATTTATTTGTTAGATGTATTTAAATTATTTTTGCTATAGAAAATGATTTCAGATTCATTAATACTTCATTCTTTTTATTTTATTATTTTTTGTGTGTAAATTAAACAAAAATGTTGTATATATTATGTGATCAAAATAGATTTTTTTCTGAAAATATGCACTATTACCTTTTTCATTGATTAATGCTGTTAAATTATTTAACATATTATACAAATCTATAGAAACTCTTTTCTAAGATTCTAACTTTCATTAATAATGTCTACAATTTCTCACACTTCCACACATTTGAATTGCAGTGGCAAACTGGTTTCGAACACCACAGATCATATGTGGTCCTGCTGTACTTAAGTAGTAGTAGGTTTTATCCCATTTGACTCACTACAGATAATCAGCAGGCAATATTCCAATTTGTCTTTAGCCTATTTTATAAGAATAATCCATTTATACCCTCCAATTCTTCATATTCAATTACTACTTTCTCTTCTAAATACCTATCAATTGTCCTAATCTGTTTTCTAGAGGAAAATCTGCTTTCTGATCTTTAGCATAAGACATGCTTTCTGCTTGAGAGACCTGGAGAATCACAAGAAGGGCATGTGAGTTGTGTGTGTGCAGGAGATCAGAAAACTGGCCTCCAAGGGAGAGTGTGTGAGGTGTGGCAAGTCTAGGCCTAATGATTATGGTAAAGATTCTCTAGAGTCCAAAGGTCTCCTGATGCTATTGGCAGAGGTCTTGCAATTTGCAAAACAAATTGGAGACATTCTATCTGATGCTTTCCATATTCCCCCTTTTTTAATGCTATTGTCTGATAAGTAATTTTTAACTATGTTTTTCTTTTTGTTTTGTGATAATAATACAGACCGGAGGAGCTTTATTCCAGAGGGAGGGCTCTTCCCAAAGCTCCTCAGTCCCCTGGCACAGACTTTGTATCAAGCCTCCTCATTCTGTGCACCAAGACCCCTTCATCCGGTGACCCCAAAACCCTTCATATGTCATCACAAAATAGAACCAATTAGAAATCATAATATTAAGCATTAAGCCTTCTCATTACAATTACTCAAGTTAAAGCTCCTTTGCACAAAATATTTTGAGTTCATGAAGACCTCCTCAGTTTTTCACCATAGTCATAAACACTTCTTCATCATGCTTACTTTTAATGATCTATTATTATAATCAATGCATCTCAAAAAGCCTTAACTAACTTTCTTTTCTACAGTGTACTCATCTAATACATACTCAAACCTTAGTAAATCTAACCATGTGTCCCATAATTTATTAAGAAAGTAGAATTCATTAAAAATACTCTTCCATGGGTGGCGCCTGTGGCTCAGTGAGTAAGGCACTGGCCCCGTATACTGAGGCTGGTGGATTTAAATCTGGCCCCGGCCAAATTGCAACAAAAAGTAGCATGGCGTTGTTGTGGGCACCTGTAGTCCCAGCTACTTGGAAGGCCGAAGCAAGAGAATGGCCAAGCCCAAGGGCTGGAGGTTGCTGTGAGTTGTGATGCCAGAGTACTCTACCCAGAACAACAAAAGTGAGACTCTGTCTCTAAAAAAAAAAAAAAATTCCTTACCAATTCCACACCTATACAACCTATTTGTTTCCTTTTCCTCCTGTTACTACAAATATCTCTCCTCATGTCTAAGGTCACTCCCTCCAGTATACTCTTGTTTCCCACCTTTCTTGTTCTTCTCAGTTCCGCCATATTCCATACATCCAAATATATATACATATAAAGTAGTGCAGCTATTGTGGAAAACAATGGGCAGGTTTCTCAAAAAAATTATAAGTACATATATATACTTACTATAATTATAAATATAATATATACACTTACTATAATTATAAATACATAATTATCAGTATTCATTTTTGAGAAACCTGCATGCTGTTTTCCACAATAGCTGCCCTACTCTACATTCCCAGCAACAATGTACGAGCATCACCTTTTCCCCATATCTTCCCTAGCCCTTAACTTTAATCTTTTTGATAGATGCTAGTCTTGCAGGTGTGAAGAGATATTTAAATTTGATTTACATTATCATTTCCCTGCCTTTCCAGCTTTGCTGAACCATTCTAACTGATAATTAAACATGTGACAATATACTCCATTTTTTAAAAAAACTCCATCCCCGACTCTTTCTGCAGCTATTGTCTTGCACCTATGCCTTCCTTGAAAGGAAGATCCTTGACAAAGTTGTCTACAAATTAGTTTTTTAACTTGTTGTCATTCATTCTTTCTTTGGTCCTCTCCGATCTGGATTTTGATATTCAAAATGAGTATGTTTATTTCCAAGTAAATGATAATGTTCACATTGGTAAACTTGATGGTTAATATTCATTCTTCATCGTAAAATCAATTTCTGCATTATTTGGAAGATGTATGCATAGTGTCCTTGATGATACACTCTTTTATTTTGGTATCCATGACAACAACATTTCTGTCTGTTTCTTCTGTGTCTCCTTGCTGGTTGCTGTTTCTCTATCTAATTGCTAAATATTGAAGTTCCATAGCCATGAATCCTGAATCTAATATAACCTCTCACACAAAATAGTTCCTTCCTCTTTTATTGTTTTGCAATTTGTAATTTTATATTTCTCTAATTTTTCTGGCATTCTGTCCTCTAACACAAATCCAAACTGAAAGAGCAAGATTTATTACATCACTTTGTATGTATAGTGATACATACATCACTTTTTGGGGTTTCAGAACACTTTTCATACGTATAGTATAGCATATAGTGCCTGAAATAATGTATACATATATTTTTATTAAGTGTTCCTTTAATTAATTCAGTAATCACTATATCATTTGGAACAAATAGAGATACGTTAGTATTACTAAGTCATACTATTTGTCAGCCATAATAGAATATTAGTGTTCTTTAGGAAAATTAGATAGACTAAAAAAAAAAAAAAAGAAAAATGACAGGAAGAAATTAAGAAATGCCTCTTTTGTCTTTTGTGTGCTAGTTAATTAATGCCCATATTTTGACTTTTACCTCTTGGGAAATTAAAACCCAGTTGGGAGAAATTTTACATCTGAATGTTTACTGTTTTTATGATAGGCTTAACAGGTGCAAAGGCACATTGTGTGAGCTAATGGTATCCCACCTCTCAGCGTGCTACATCAAATAAGAAAGGCAGTGGAAATGTTTTTCTCAGGTTCTTACACTCCTGTGTAAGTTCTGGAAATAACTTATAGCTGTAAACAACTCATGAGATAATGGAAGTAATAAAGAAGAATGAGAAATGCCTTCTTTGTGTACAGCAATCTGTTCATGTAGAGTGCGACTGAACAGAGATTTTGAGAATTCTCTGAAACCACCTATCCATTTTCTGAATAAAGCTCCTATTCTGAAAATGACTGTATTCCATCTGCTAAATATTTTCATAATATATAAAATGTATAAGCATTAATGTATTTGAAAGGTTTTAGCCTACAAGTTTAACTAAGACTTTTTTGGGTTTCAGAACACTTCTCTTTGGTCTCCCAACCTAAATTTTTATTCCTCTAAACCCTGGTTGAGGTGGCCCGCATGCTGATATCTAAACACTAAATAGCTTTCTAAGGACAGAAACTTGAAAGCTGTAGAGTGAACTTTAGTTACCCAAGTGTTGACTGTTTTCTATAGCATTGGCTGAGGTGTCCCACACAGTGCTGTGTGTTAAAAACTCTTATTGTGGGTTGTATTGAAATGGTGATACTAAAGAAATGATGATTTTGTTCTGATCAACAGTGATATACTTAACTTCTACTTTTCATTAGTCTTTCCATGAAAACATGTAGAAATATATATATATATAAAAGAGTAAAATAACAAAAATATGTTAATTCTCAAACTTCAACTCAATAACAAACTCAGGGGGGTTATCTTGAATAGTTTTGCAAAATTAAGTGAAAATAATGGGCTGAAATTAAAGCGTGCACACACACACTCGCGCACTTGCACACAAAGCTGCACTCTATCTACAATGACTCCTTACCAAGCATTTGACTGAACGGTGATTCAGTGAGAGGAGAGTCCCCCTCTGCCTGCTAGAAGCAGAAGGATGTGAAGGGGGTTAAATTCGGTCTGAATCCTCTATACTTAGCTTCACATATGAACTTAGGCGTGTGTATATGGGTGTGTATTTATGTGTATATGTGTATAAAACAAAAGACAAAGTTGCTCTAAGTCTTACAAATAGCTTGTGACAGTTGTCTATGGAGAAATCAAATAAATATATCACCTTCTCCAGCAGTTGTTCAATCTCTTTCAAACCTATACCTACATAAACAGGTTTTATGTTGGCCCAGGATTGTCCCTTACTTTTAAAAACCCAAATCAGTGTATGTCAGCATAGTCTTTCTTTGAGGTTAGTGTCGGGGGCATTCCAGGGCTGCAAAGCTTTTTGTAGAACCTTTACAAGGAAGGTGAAAAATGTACCTCAGCAACTTGTAATTGATGTCAGTGTTTCCATAACCAAATAAATAAGGATGGATAAAAACTAGGATGGAATATCTCTTTTCCAACCATCTGACAAATCTGAGATACACATATGTGTATCCCTGTGTCTTCCCACGTGTGACTGGCTGTATTCACAGCAGACCTTATTGCATTCGGGATCTTCTGATTTGGGGAGGGGAATGGCTGTGGTATGGTGCCCTGTTGTGGGTGCAGTCTCCGCATTCACCATCTAGGTGAAGTTTAATCACAGCTGACAGAAGGCTTGGCAGATCACCCAGTACTCCTTCCCAAATGGGAGAAGATGGGCGGTTAGCAAGGAGCTACTGCAGGCCTGTTTCTCATTCACCTCCTTCTCTTCCCAGGCAGCTGTCAGGGCACAGTTTCTTATCAGCTCCAGAGTTCTGATGAGGTATGAGACTTACTGCTTGGCCCTCTTTAGGGTGCAGTCGCAGGCTATAAAACGACTTAGCTGCAACAGATAACTAATTTCTCAAAAACACTCATCTGGTCTCTTTTATTTCTGTGTCATCCTCTGGCACAAGGGAAATGGCAGGGAATGGTCACCTGTGTTTGTCTTGCTTTCGGTGTCCATACAAGTAATAAATTCAATCTAATAAGAGAACGTTGTTTCATGACTTCATGCCAGTCTTATATGACATCTTTGTTGTTGCTTACTAATGATCTAATGTTACTACTACTAATAATTACTATATGTATTAGAAATAATGGGTGACCCATGGATCCAAAATAATCTACAGAATAATTTAAATTTTCTATCTTTTAGGCACATTAGGCTTCATTTCTTATAAATACAAAACCAGAATTATTGTTTCATAAATCATTCAAAATATTTTAATTAGTTATAAAATATTTTAGATGCCATGAGATTTAAAACCATATGTATATAATACTGTTAGTATTAAACCTTAATTGTGGCTAAATAATAACATGAACTTCGCTGCAACAACTTGGTAAACCTATCTCTCTCTTTTCATTATCTGTACCCAGTTGAAACAGACACTCTACAAATTTACTTTTATATACAAGAAAATATATCATTGAAAATATGTTCAAGGAGTCTTTCTGATATTCCACCCATAGAAAAAATAAAAGTTGTTTGAAATACACAATTATATGTAGACACTATCATAGGTGTAGTTTTAAAAACCTCCAAATTATGCTGTCATACAAAACTACTAGATCCATCATTTCATGTTTTGAAAAAAAGAAAAAAAAACAGATAATAATAATAGATACTAAAAGTACTTTGAAATTCATCCTTCACTGGTTTTATTTGTGAAATCTAAGAAATAGAAAGAAATGCTTCCAGTATCAATTTTGTCTCAAGCAAACAAAGTGGAGAACTTTTAATGTTATTCTCTAGATATTCACTATGCTAAAAACTAGGAATATCTTCTGTGCCAATCTGGTGTAAAAAGGGGAAGTACGCTATGCCTTTCAGAGAGACAGAAGCTGGTTACAGGAGTGTTTGAACACTGAGAGAGAAAACAGAAAGCCAAGTAACTCACAAATCACAACTACAGAAATTTTTTATCGACTTTAAGCCTAGAGGGAAAATAAATTGTAGCATATAATTGTACTTTTTGCTTATACTGATGATGACTGATGCTATTGTTTAATCCACTCTCCAATGGCTGATATTTTTGGAGCCTGTATCCCCCATAAGCCATTATCAATTACCATTTGATTTTTTTGGAAAGAATCATTGATGGCTTCTGGAGACTTAGCCACCTGTTTTTGTCAGAGTCTTTAAGTGGCAAAGAGAGGAAAAGCAATGTTTGGATCTTATTTCCTGCCTGCTAATCTCTCATTGATGCCGTCCATTAATCAGACTTAAGGGGAAGCCAGCTGGCAACTGAGACTTGGAAATAGTGTCCGGATGGCCCCAGCCCTTGCAATATAAAGCAGAACATAGAAAAACAGGAATGGGCCTGAAAACCAATAGGTAAAAATTTGACGTTTGCTCCAGTTTTGTTTATTTATTTATTTATTTATTTTGGAATTCTGTGCACAGTTCTGAATGGAGTTCCAAGGCTTCCCCATGGGTAAAAGGAAACACTTTAATCTAAGCCAGCTGGCCCCTTCCTTGTCCTGTCCTTGGAGGTGAACGCAAGACTAAGGTAGCTTAATTATAAGGAATCTCAGAACATTTCAACAGGTACTGGAAAACATGCTTTTCTGATTGAAGCTAACAGCATGCGAGATAAGAGATCTTGTGGCTAAATTTTTCCATGTGCAGCTTGAAAAACATGCCAA
Source organism: Loris lydekkerianus (assembly GCA_963574355.1). Classification (NCBI taxonomy): domain Eukaryota; kingdom Metazoa; phylum Chordata; class Mammalia; order Primates; family Lorisidae; genus Loris; species Loris lydekkerianus. Next base: position 13,127 of record CAUYPK010005942.1, on the reverse strand, counting down.
AAATAGTCAGAAGGTCTAGGAAAGGGATTGAGAAAAAGCAATTGTGATACATTGAAAAAATAGTATCTGAGTATGGATTGTCCAGATCTGTGAAAAAAAAAAAAAAAAAATTGTTACATGCAGGCACTGACCTTTTTCTCAAGCTATATTTTTGATTGTAATCAAAAGATTTGTAATAGCATACATGAGTGAATTTTTTTCAGAGACCCTATGACTTAAGGATAATGAATAAAAATGGTAAATGGTTACAATTTCCATGTGCAGAGTTTGTTAAGAGAAGTGGTATTGAAAGGGAGGGTGAAAGGAATGAGAAGGGAAAAAAAGGAAAAAGAGAAAAGGAAAACACAAGGACAGGAAGAGGGATTGGGGGTGCTAGAGAGGCTCATGTGATGAAGATTTTTATTTTAAACAGGGAGATTAGAATCGGGCTCATTGAGAATGTGGGAGTTGAACCAATGTCTTAAAGAAACCAGAGAGGTAAAAATGCAGATATGTGAACAGGGAGTCTTCAAGGTGGAAATAATAGTTGATGCAAAGACCCCAAGACAGACAAATTTCTGGTTGTGAGAGAAGCAGCAACAGGGTTGACAAAACTGGAAGGCAGGGTGTGAAGAGGCGAGAGCTGAGAGTTTCTGGGGAGGGAGCAGATCACAGAGACTACAGTAACCATTTTAATGATTTCAGATTTCATGAAAAGTGAAACAGGGAGGGAATGTTAAATTTACGAAAGATGAAAAAAGCAAAAGCTCACTGTGCCTTCTAGTTGAAGATAATCTGTTTTACATAAAGGAAGAGTCAGGGAGGCAATTTTGGAGACAATTATCAAGTTCCAGGTGAGAGATGTTGATGGTCTTAACCTAGCAGGGTGGTGTTTGAGAAAAATGGTCAATTTCTGCATCTATTTCATTCTGAAGTTTACCTCAGACTGCCACCCTTTTTGACAATATTTATACCAAGCCCTCTTATTTCTCTATTTTCTCTTTTTTCACAAGGAGGTTTGCCCATCCTTGTCTGAATGTGTTCTCTCCCCCCTCCAGATTACTAGTAAATTATTTAGAGTATATGTGTGACATATAATTACCATTTGTATCCTATTTCTTTATGATGGAAGATAAAAAACATTTGTTTACCATTTAGACATTTAGACCTGAATGATTTATATATTGCTCTACTTTATGCATGGCTTCAAACTCTTTTTTTTTTTTTTTTTTTTTAGTAGTAGGAGCCATGACTTTCATTTATTTATTTATTTATTTAGACATAATTAGAGTCAATTACTCCTAGCAAAATAAAAAGACCTTCTATAGGCCAGGCGGGTTGGCTCATGCCTGTAATCCTAGCGCTCTGGGAGGCTGAGGTAAGTGGATTGCTTGAGCTCACCAGTTCAAAACCAGCCTGAGCCAAAGTGAGACCCCAATAGAAAAACTGAGGCAAAAGGATCACTTGAGCCCAAGAGTTGGAAGATGCTGTGAGCTATGATGCCATAGCACTCGACCCAGGGTGACAGCTTGAGACTCTGTCTAAAAAAAAAAAAAAAAAAAAAAAAAAATCTGCTATAGATAAACCACTGCATCTTAAAAAGAAGTTACCTTCAAAAGTACTTTCAGGTACAGGTCCATAAATGCCTCTTGGGATAACCTGAGGGCCCATTTCTGGTGGTGGGATTGAGGTTTATTCCTGTGCTGCCTTTGGTGGCTTTGAACAGTTGGGAAACAATAAACATTGCCCCTGCTGTTAGATGAGCTGTTTTCCCCTCAACCTGTTTTCTGAAATAGGATTTCCATGTAACTGATTTTTGTTTTGTTTGAAGTTAGATTAGCGTTATTCATGGACATGTTAATTTTCCAATTAAAGTCTTTGAAGTTGGTTTTTAATTTCTAAAGTAATTTTTTTGCAGGATAAACTTTGGATTCTGTTACTTTTTGAAGACAATTTTTGAGATGAATTAAAATTATTACTAACAATATATACTAAGCTAGGCCAATATTTTATAATATTGGAAAATATATAAATATAACTCATAGAAAATAATTATTTCAGATTAGACAATATTGGATCAGTGCCTGTGGCTCAAACAGCTTAGGTGCCAACCATATACACTGGCAGGTTTGAATCTAGGTTGGGCCTGCCAAACAGCAATGACAGCTGTAATCCAAAAATAGCTGAGTGTTGTGGCAGGGGCCTATAGGCCCAGCTTCTTGGGAGGTGGAAGCAGGAGAATTGCTTAATCCCAGGAGTTGGAGGTTGCTGTGAGCTGTGATGCCACAGCACTCTACCCAGGGTGATAGCTTGAGGCTCTGTCTCAGGTTAAAACAAATAAACAAATAAACATATTAAACAAAAAAAGATATTTTTTATACATTCTTAACATAATAACCTTAATATGTCTTTCTGAGACTTTCAGTGGTGTTAATATTTCAAAAGGACTACATTTAGAGTTTTAATATCGAAAGGTTTATCAAATATTGAGGGCTTAAAACATTTGTTGGAAAGATTTCAAGGGCAAGATATAGTCAATTGGATCATACGTAAATTACTTAATAAACTTTTTACTATAAATTTATTTAATTCTGCATAAGTAATTTATAAATATTCAACATTTTTTGGATTGCCTTGCCTATTACTATTTCAAATAACTATTTTATTTTAGAATAAAATTGATTAAGTTTTTTTCACAATGCCATTTTCTTTTTTTCTCAATTTTTCTTACTTTTAAGAAATCATTTATCATAAAATAGGATTGCAATTTACTCTGAAGTTAATTATTTAATTGGCTAAACTGATAATTAGAAGGTTTAAAAGACAAGAATCTCATTTTTTGATAATGACTCAGTGTCTCAAATGAGTTAAATAATCAAATTATTATTTATTACAATTGAAAGACAATTTATGGAATATAACATTGACACAGGATTTTCTCACTCAGGGATAGACAGGGACCCCCCCATTTCAGGCTTGGGTGAGCTTAGAAATCAGACTTCCATTTCTAGGTACAGACAGGCGGTAGGCTAAAGGCCACACCCTCTGAACTCTGGTTCAAACTTTTGACACTTAACATCTAAATTCCACATGTCAGTCCTATAGTCTGATCCCCACACTATAGAAATCATGCTAAGACAATTGTGACAATGCTGATATCATTGGTGTCAAGAATGATCAGTGACACAGGAAATACATACTATGAAAATGCTCCAGCACATTTCAATTTTGAAAAAATTGTTATTTTTCATAAAAAAATTGATAAAAGAAACTTGAAGAGGGGTTTTCAAAAGTTGGGATTAAGCTATAAGAAATGAAGCAAATTTGAACAGGAGGAGTTAAGGTTAAATATAATGCAAGTGTTGTAAATTTCGGGGATATGAAGAGTATAGAGGTCCTGTCCCTGGAAACCACCAGCAGGAGAGCAGCCATCTGTTCTATTGCTTACATACCCATCTTCTGCCTAGCAGGGTTTAGTTGGTCCCTTGAGGTTTTTCAGCTCTGGTTCAGTGATCTATGCTTAGTCAATAACTCATTCCAGGGCTCCTGACTCGTGTTTGGGTTTGTGGTCTACATGGCTCAAGTCAATGATTTTTAAAAATGTATTTACACAGAGAAATTCAGAAAATCTATAATAACTGGTTTACATTCCATTTAAAATTTTTATTTATTAAAACCTCTAATTAAAAGCAGTTAAGCAGTTGTACCCAATTAAACTGTACAAACCAAGTTTTAAATCATGAATGGCTCACAATATTTTTTTCACTTAGGTAGTTATTTCAGTGCATTAATATGGTGTTTTTCTATTGGAATAAATATTCTTGTGCCAGTACTGGGCATTTATGTAAGCCTTTCATTTTTGTAAATAAATGACCATGATGTTGGTAGCTCTGTACTGACTTTTGAGAAAATTTAAAAAATGTGGAACTTCCTATGTAAAATGTACAATAAATACATTATAACACGTATTACCTATGTATCATCAAAATGACTCCACACTCTTCGGATCTTTTGAGATTTTAAAGTTTTGATTAATGATGAAATATTTGTATATGACATTTCAAATCATAATGGCATAATAGTAATCTCAGAAAAGTGATATTTTGTTATATGTAATAGGACAAGATATTATAGTTTTATTGCTTGTAAGTTTTATATGATGCATATCAATAGGTATCTATAAAATTTGTGTATCTATTTTAAAATGTGAGTACTGTTAGATTTTTTATAGTCAAAATTTTAAAAATATACTCTGTCTCTGATTTTTCTTTTAAGCTTTCAGAACAACTAAATTAAAGAAAGTTGTAAAGTAATGATGTTAATAATTAGAAGAAGAAGTAAATACTAAGCATTTGCAACTTCCTATGTTTGAAAATAACTGTATTTTCTCAATGGAGTAGACAAAAGAATATATACAATGGGACTGAACTTCATAAAAGATTGCACATTTCATTAACAGGACTTCACATCAAATGTTTGCTCTCAAAAAGACTTACTCTTATTGATGTACTGTGATTGTTTTCTACTGCTATGTAAATCATTACTGCAAACTTTGTGGCTTAATGCAACTCTCATCTCTTTGCTCATAGTTCTGTGGGTCAGAAGCCCATGGCAGCATGACTGTTTTTCGACCTAAAGGTATCACAGGGCAAACCCCAGTGTGTAAACCAGACTAAATTCTCATGTAGAACCACTTCCAAAGCAAGTCTTGCTATTTGCAGACCTCAGTTCCTTGCAGTTGTTTGATATCTCTGATGCCTTGCTGGTGTCCATAGGATCATCTCGCAACTCCTGGAAGCTATCTTGTTTCTCTGCCCTCCTCATCATCAGAGCCCACAATAGATAATCTTCTTTGTCAAACCCCACTCATGATTTGGTCTTTCTCTGGGAGTATTCCAGTCCCTTTTCAGGGATTACACAATTAGGTAAAACCCAGTGAGGATTAACTTCTCTATTAAGGCAACTGATTTGAGGCATTAATTACATCTTTAAAATCCCTCCACACAGAGCGAGATTAAAATTTGATTGAGGAAGTGGGAAAGGTGTGTATATACCAGAGCATGGGGAATCTTATGGTCTCTTTTAGACTTCTGCCACAATTTATTTTTTTTAATTTATAGAAATAAAATTATGCATGTTTGCTCATAAAAAAAACATTTTTCTTTCTGTGTTATATGTAATCAAGTGTGCAACTGGTTCAAAAATATTTAATAGTTAAATATTTTAGAAAATATTTTAATAAACAGTTTAGGAGAATACTTCTGTTTGGAAAAAGAAAATATGTCAAAATACTGACCTACTTCAGATAGCTAACTCATACAAATGTTAGTGATTAGTCTACTATTAAATTAATGACCTTAAACTCACATTTTCAATTCCCAATATTTTCCTGCTTTTTCATGCTTCCATCCCTTCTAAGTCTCTAATTCATTGAGCTTCAGTCCAATAATGTGAATCAATATTAATTATTTTTTATCAGAGTTATAATTCTTAAGGATTTATAAGGTAGTCACATCTTCAAAAATATTAATTTGCTTCAGCAAACAATTTATATAGAAAAATATTAGATTTACAGAAGAGTTACAAAGATAATACAGAGATTTCTCAGATATCCTTCACCCAATATCAACTAATGTTGCCATTTCACATAACCATGGCTATTATACCAAAAACCAGTAAGTTGATATTGGTACAATTCCAATTAGACACTTTATTTAGACTGCCCCAATTTTTCCATGTTCCATGATGGTCTTCTCTGTTTCAGGATAGTATCCTAAATACTAAGTTGAATTTTTTAGTTGTGTCTCCTAATCTTCTTCAGTCTGCCAGAATTTCTAGATCATTCCTTGTTTTAATGACCTGAACACTTTTGAAGAGTAAAGGTGAAGCATGTTAAAGAATGTCACTTAATTTTCGTGTTTTCTAATGTCTCATGATTACACTGGAGTTATGAGTTTGGTAAATCCCTTTTAATTATTTATTAGAGGAGTACATAATATGAACATAAGTCTAATTTAACTTAGACCATAGGCTTAACATGCTGTGAGAGGGTCCTCCTCTCTAAAACTGTGTTTCCCTCTCCGTGATCTATACTTTAGAAGACAGTCACTAAATGTAGCATATATTCAAGGGGAGGGAGTGAAGCTCTACCTCCTGATGGGAAGAGCATGGAAAAATTGTAGACATCATCACAGTGATTAATAAATATTTGTGGGAGATACATTCAAAACATGCGACGATCACCCTTCTCCTTAGGGTTTCAGGCCTGCAGCAATTCTTACTGTGCTATTTAAATTGTGATTTAGTATTTTCCCTATTTCTTCTAAATCATTTCACTAAAATGTTTCTGTAAGGCAGATTTTATTCTTCTCTCCAATTTGTTTAATTAGTCATTCCTGTTTGATTAATTATTCTTCTTCTCATATATTCTAAGATACTTAATTATTCATTTATTTATTTTCATTTTCACACATAATCCAATACCATCATCTGTTACCTTTTGTTCGTTTTGTTCTAGCACAGGTCGTTGGTTGTTCTTCCAAGGAATGTCCTTATGCTTCATCTCGGCCTCCTTTTTTAGCTCTTCCTCACTTTCTGGTCCACAGAGACGATCCTGGCTCCTCCTGAACTTTACTTTTCCTAATCTCAGAATCACCATTTATCCAAGGACACTTGGACTTGTGGTGCACTAAAGGTATCCACAGCAGCAAAAACCTTTAAATCCAGCCCAACTTTAAGTACATTACCACAAACTCTCACACTACAGGAATGGAATCATTTGCTAGAATTTGTTTTTGTTTTCAATTTCTGCCACTGAATTGTCCTGGGTCTCCCCTTTCCACGTTTTCACCAATAAAACCTATTGCTTGCCACTCTCACACCTGTGATCCACTTTTATTTTCACTTGATACAGTTAACATGGTAGTGGATGTGCGCCTGGGAGAAAGAGGTGTTCTCCGATGTTCAGATTAAGCTACAGTCTTAGGCAGGGTCTGGGAGCCTAGATCCCAGGCATGTGAGCTTCATGAGTGTTCCTGCCCCCCTTTCAGGTGGAGTGGTCAGCCGGAACAGATTCCAGCCGCTCCCTAGTGGTAGCACTTTTTCCCCTCTGGTGTCTGCTGCCAACTTCTCTGTATTTCTAAGACAGTGTCTGTGCTCCTCTCACTAGAGGAGAAAGGGTCAGAGTGGAGGCTCTGATGGGCTGCTGTTTCCCTACTCTCTCAGGAAACAGAGAAGCTTGTTCAGAATGCCCTTCGTAAGTCCCTGGTGGGCTCCTGAAGGAAAGGCCTGCAAGGGGGGACAAACTTTGCTAGTTGTGTCCCCTAGTAGCTTCACACTCACCTAGTCCACACCTTTAGCAATTTGTTAAAAGAAAAGTTTGTTGCAAAATCTTTTGCTAGTTTATTTGCATCCCGTAGGCACCTGCTCCAGGTAAGCAGATGTTCAGGTCCCGTCTCTCTCTTGAGCTACCCATGTCTCACTGGATTTCTGGTGAGTCTGTCTTGAGACCTCAGTATTCTGAAGAATTTTAGAAAAGTCATTAAATTGCCATTTGTTCAACTTTTCCTTGCTGTGAAAGGGAAGTTTTTTCCTTGCTGTGGGAAAGATGCTCTTTTCAGCTCTGCCTCTTTGAGCTAAAACAGCTCCAAAATTTATTTTGAACAAATAATCTGAAATAAGGAACGATAGGATTACAATATACAAACCATGAATCAAATAAAAATGTCTGTAATATGTAATTGTCTTCCATGTATTTGATATGGGTGATTATAAGATTAATAGCCTTGTTCTCCTAAGTATCAGTACTTGTAAGTGCCCAGTGTTAATTTTCTAATATCCTAAAATTATACAATTTAGACGACTTGGTGAAGGCATTATTTTACATTTGAAATAATAAACCATTACAACTATTCATTGAAATATTTCATGAATGCATTGATTCCAAGGCAACTTCCAGTACAATTATCCAATTATTAAATTGCCTAGACCAATCTCAATGATATTCATATTGAAAAACCATAAATTTTATCGCCTATCAAAAACATATAAAATAATGAATTAAAAACTTCTGAAACTTTACCGACCTCATGTATCGAATTAAGATCCTATTTCATCGAGTTGTATGAGAAGGAGATACTATTCATCTGAATCCAGATTGCTCGCAAGTGTGATTTTAGCGTTAACCATTGAAAATTAAAGAGAACATAACACACGTAAATTTGTATCTTCATAATGACAACAGCTGCTATGAACTAGTGGTTATTTAGTACCTGTTATTTTGTGGCTGAGCATTTTTATTAGTGGGTGAAAGACTGGAAATGAGCATGCTTAACTTGCACTAATGTGATTTCATTGAGCATTTGCACACAATCGCCATCGGAAACCAACTACTGCTCTCAACTTCAGTACAATTCTCTCTTTTATCTCTGCTCCAGCTAGTAATCACTGCAGATCAAAGCTCTCAGAACTTTTGTGCATGTAGCAACCCCTGACAGGCTGGTGGAGTATGAAACAGGTCATCTAACAACCAAGATAGAGACTACTGCATTTGAGCCAGAGTTCCAGAGAAACTGTCAGAATTTTTTTTAATACTTCGGATATGTCTTTTTGCAGAAATAGAAAGCCACTGGACTGTAACCAGTCAAAAAAAGGATTAGTTTTGAATTATGACAATGTTAATCCATGACAACCAAAAAACTCTGACATTTGAAGCACGGAGGAATTTCATCATTTTGAAGCCCAAGTTAAAGAAAAATGACAACCAGAAAAATCACTGTAAAAAATCATAAACAAATCAATGTAATGTATTTTACATTGAATTTTATTTAAATCTTTTTCTTATTTTTTTCTCCAAAGAAGTTAAATTGGGAAAAAAATAAGACTTTTCCTATAACTGCCGCAAGCTAATTAATATATTCAGTATTTTCTTCCCCAGCATGGAAAACAGTTATCATCATGAAATCAAAGAGGCAATAATTTTGCTTTCAAAAAGATACAAACCTTAAGAGAAGAAAACTTCCACGTTTGTTTTATTTCATATCTTACAATAATAAAAGATATCACTATTTTCCTTTGACTAAGATTTTAGTTTTAATATTTCTTTTTGTTGTTGTTGTTGTCCTGGACTCTCATTTTCCACTTAGTTGAAAATTTGCATTTTCAAATTGCTTACCTCCTTTAAGTTATGGATCGTGTCAAAATCTCTTGATCTGGCATCATGATGAGTTCATTTAGAATCCTGCAAATTCTTTAGTTGTTTTCTGGGGCAAAATTGTGCTGTTTTATTACCATTTCATAATATTGGAATGGAGGCAATGATTTCAGAGCCAAAACTTCTGAACTAGAAGGTAAATTTTATAGTACAATGAAATCAAATAGATTCCCTGCAGAAGTATATTGGCCCTTATGTATGTTAGTGATGGTAGAATGCTGTATTTTTCATTATGTAGGATTGGAATATAATGGCTAATACAAAAAGGAGGATCAGATTTAGTAAAACCGTGCCCTTTTCACATGGGATGTTTCTTTAACTACTGGGATATATCCACAGAGATACGATTTCCAAGGCAATTGCTATGATTTAATTATTTGAGGGTCAAGTGCTTCACCACCAGAAACAGATAATTATATTTCTAAAGACTAGTAATTAATTTTGGTAGATTCTAACATATATTTTGTGCTATCTGTAACACATGTGTTTAGAATTTTATAATAAATTTCAGTAACACAAGTTCATCTACCAATATGCTTGAGTCTCCTCATTTTCAAACATTGAAAATTATAGTATGCGATATGGAAAAATGTACTCATATTTCATTGTTCATATAATATTCTTTTTTATTTATTTATTTATTTTTTTTGTAGAGACGGAATTTCACTTTATCACCCATAGTAGAGTGCCATGGCATCACACAGCTCATAGCAACCTCCAACTCCTGGGCTTAGGCAATTCCCTAAGCCATCCTAGTAGCTGGGACTACTGGCACCCGCCACAACACCCCGCTATTTTTTTGTTGCAGTTTGGCCGGGGCCGGGTTTGAACCCACCACCCTTGGTATATGGGGCCAGCACCCTGCCCAATGAGCCACAGGCGCCACTCTGTTCATATAATATTCATTGTTCTGAATATCTCATTTTTCTATAATATATATACAATTATGACACATTAATACTAACACTTTAATAATACAAAATAAAAATATTTATGATCAAATTACCCGCCAGTGTGATGCTTTATGAAGACATAATTTCAAGAGGTTTTTTCTTTTGCTTTTACTTATTTTTAAATAAAATGTATTTGAGTTGTTTTATAAGATGGAAAGTAGAACATGAACTGCCCTGTCTCTCCCTTCACAGATTACATAGGTTGGTGGCCTATTTTTAAATAACATTTAATACATGCTGTTAGAAAATTCAAATTGTAAAGAAAAATATATTTTTAAATATATATTTAAACCTTCCTGTCTTTAGAACTTCAATTAGAATTTAAATGTTAAGCATTTTGACTCTCAGATGTATATCTCAAATTAATTTCTGCACTTAAAATTTAGGAATGGTTATCTCAGAAATAATTAATGTACTTTAATAGTATTAACTGGAATAAAAGAAAACATGGTACAATTATAGATGACTTCAGATAACCTTTTTAAGTATTTTCTCCTAATTGGAATGACAGTCAATTGAAAAACTCCTATGTTTCTTTAAATTGTCAAGGGAAAATAGGATCCCTCTATGGCAGTGGGGGAAAGGGAATTTTGTCATCTTGTCATAGTTAGATTCAACTGGTAAATAGGGTAAAATGAACTGAAATAGGAAAACAAAAACAAAATCATTATGTTTGGGATCATTAGATGTCCAGCTAAGGACCTTAATAGATAAAGTTTGATTCTGCCAATCATCACCAAATATTTATGGATTGATTGAAAGACCTAGATAAAAACAAACTAGCTTCTATCTGCCTAATAATTAGATGAAGATTAACATTTTGTGAACTCTGGTTCATTAAATTATATGGAAAAAATTTTTCTTTCACAAAAAGTGTGGTTGATATTGCAAAAGATGTCCCTTCGCATAGATTATTTTACCTCAAATACATGGCCCACTGAATAAGATACCTGATAATTAGGTTTATAACTCATCCTAGAAAAAGTGCTACCTATCTCATTACTGAATATCACTATGGTCACCTTCAAAGTACCTCCTTGGGAAACTTTGCACTGACACCTGCACCTAGTCCACCTTACAAAGCAATTTTGATGACTTTCACTGGAATGGTCATCAAAGTTGTCACTGTATTGCCTTTGATATCCTGAATATCATGAAAATGTCTACCTTTCAATATTTCCTTTATCTTCAGGTAAAGAAAAAAGTCATTGGGCTTCAGATCAAATAAGTAGGGAGGGTGTTCTAATACAATGATTTGTTCACTGGCTAAAAGGTCCCTCACAGACAGTGAACTGGTGCATTGTTGTGATGCAAGAACCATGAGTTGTTGGCCAAGATTTTCAGTGAAGATTTTCCTGTTTCTCTTCCAGTGTTTAGCTGGTCAACTTCTCAAAGTCAGATGATGATTATGATGCACAATTTGATTAATGTTTGCAATGTTCTGGTTAGTTCTGGTCATTAGTGGCTGCCCTGACCTCTCAGATATAAATTCAATTCATTTGTCCACTACTGTTGTCTTCATGGCATTATCTGCATAAACTTGGAAAGACATGTCTCTGATTTCCCTTCCACTCTTGCCAATTTTAACAAGAATGTGTGTTTGTTGCTGTACTTCAGACTCTGACATTCTTAAGAGAACACAAAAGAACATGCTGAACAACAATGAATGCCATGCAGCAAGATACCGCCACTGTCAACACAACCCCGACACAATACAACCTGTGAGACACTGATACACCAAGGATACAAAGCCTTGCTGAGCTGTTTGCCCAGTGCTACCAGTGTAAGCACATGGTCACACGTTTACCAGCTTACTTGCCTGACCTCATCTATGGGAGTGAAGTAAGAGAGCAGAAACCCAGTGACACTTTTGCTTATCCAGAAATCATGACCTTTATTGTCATTAGATTTTCCCAACTCCATACATCTCTGGCCGGTGGATCTGCCTATGATCATCCCTTTGAGGATACAGGGAGCCAGCAAGGGACTTCTGGACCCCAGGAGGAGGACAAAAACAGTGGAAAACTGGCAAGTGGCTGCGTGTGTTTGATCGACCTAAACACGCCGGCAACCGTGAGTTGGGGAAGCAGTAGTGAGACTGCAAACTGGAAAGGCCTTACCTGTGAACTTTTTTGGTGTTCTTGGACTTAGCGCTCAGTTGAGCTGCCTTGGGGAGAGCTTGAGCAAAAGTGTGGAGAACTTTGGGCATTTTCTGGGGCCCCAAAATAAGTCACTGAGCTGGGCTCAGTGAAAGCCGTTGTGTGAAAAAACTGCTCCGGCAAGCTCCGCCCTCAGGGTCCCAGAGCAAAAACGGGCGGGACAAAGTAACCTAGTGACTGAGCAGCTTAAAGGAGGGGACTAATCCTTAGGGGCAGAGTGAGACAGTTTTGGCACACTGAAGCCTTGGGGTGTTGCCTTGGGTAGAGTGCCCTGACATCACAGCTCATGACAACCTCAAACTCCTGGGCTTGGCGCCTCCCAGACCTCCATAAGAGCTGTGCAGCGACCCCCGACCAGTGACCCGCACCCACTGGGGCTCCGCATTCCCTGACCAGGAACGGCAGGAGCCATGCAACCCTGCGTCCCCCTTCCTATGTCCTCCCAGCCTCCATACTAACTGATCCATCTGACCAGGGACTCTGGTAGCTGTGTGCCCTCTGGAGCCCTCCCTGCCTCTGTGCAGAGCCCTTCTCCTGGCCAGAGACTGCTAGAGCCTTGGGTTCTCTGTGCCAAAGTCACTGGGCCAGGCACAGAGAACCGTGCGCACCACCCCCAGCCCTGTTGCTGAATCCGGGTGTGTCGCACACCAGAGCTGCTTCCACAACCAGAACTCCCTAACTACAGCAGCCCCAGAGTAACTACACAGGGTCACTCCCTACAAAGATTCAGCAACAATAGAGTGATCCCGCTGAGGTCTAATCTTGGAGAGACACCTCCCCAACTCTGAGGACGGCCAGAGGCACTGGTGAAAAGCAATCATGAGA
>CAUYPK010005939.1:0-23228 GCA_963574355.1 Loris lydekkerianus | reverse complement strand
ACGTTTACATGGAGGGAGCCGGAACATATCCTACTTAGTAAAGTATCTCAAGAATGGAAGAAAAAATATCCAATGTACTCAGTACTATTATGAAACCAATTTACAATCACTCACACTTTCATATGAAGAATAGATCACAACTATGGCCCAAGATTAAATACAACTTTGAAACAAAAATGAATCAACCATATTTCTATTGGTATGTAAAAACGAATGCTTCCAAAGAAGTATGAATTTGTAATAAAATATAACTTTGAAAAATGGATACTTAGCAAGACCATAAAGACAACCAATACCTTGAGATACAATGTGATACTTTTCTCACTAATAAACAACCTCATAAATGTTAATCTTTCCTTTTTCCCATAGTGGTTTTCAAGAGAAAAGTCTTTAAAAGCCAGGCTTTTAAATAATTCTCCAATTCTTGAAATTACATTGTTCAGTTCCTTCTAAGATACATATGCCTTAAAAATTCCTTTATTTATTTTGTCACATAAGGTGATAAAATATCTCTTTAAAATTCCTTAGCTCGATGGGGAGCACAGAGATTCCGTTTTACCAGAAAAGAAAGAATTGTGGAGACGGGTTGCCCATCCACATGAATGTGCTTAACATTACTGAACTGTATGCTCAGAGAGGGTTGAGATGGCAAATTGTATTATGTATATTTTACCAAAATTAAAAATAAGTAACTGTTTTAGAGTTACGATACTTAAACTTCAAAACATTGTTAATCTAAAACAGATAAGTTCCCAGATCTGCTTCATGCATTTTGGTTTGTGCTATAGTACAGAGAAAGGAATGCTAAATTCCAGTTACAGAGTGAATAGGAAGAAATTTGTTTATCGCAGGAACTCACCTGAACTGCATTTTCTCCATTTGTGAGGGGAGCTCATAAAGGCATTTTCAGGTTCTGACTCTAGGAGCTGAACAGTAGGACTTCGATATGTGACGTGGAAAGGGCATATCAAGTGGCTTTAGCAAAATTACTGCAACACAGAAGTGTAATTCTCAACGTCCTGTTAAGTGGGGGTGCACTTACGGTATATCAGTAACCTGGATATACACAGGGCAGCAGGGGAGTGACAGGTGTGGGGGACAAGGCTGGAAGGCAGGATGAGGCCGGTTTCTTGCTTCTTGTTTTGACAGTGACCAGGAGGGGGCCTCTGCAGACCAGCAAAGCAAATAATTTGAAAGGGGAAGGATGAAGCAGAAACCTTGACTGTACTTTCTGGAATCTAGATTTCTACTTGAATATTGTTTATTTCCCAGGTTCCAGATTCTGTACTTTAGGGATTTTCATAAAACATAGCAGAAACCCTTTGTGTGAATGATTTTGGTAAGTGATTATCTTCCCTTGCGTGGCTTAAAGACTCACTAGTCTGTTTCTATCATTCACGTGTAGCAAACTTAAAACTAGGTCATCATGTCCCCCCCTCATGCTCCAGTGTAAGAATCTGCTCTGCAGCAGAGAGAGAAAGAAGGAGGGAGGGGTGGGGAAAGGAAGAGCAGAGAGAGGGAAGGAGGGAGCTGGTGGGGCCTTGGTATGTGCCACACCTTTTGGGGGCAAGACACGATTGCAAGAGGGACTTTACCTAACAAAGGAAATGCAATCAGTGTAACCTGGTTTATTGTACCCTCAATGAATCCCCAACAACAACAAAAAAAGAATCTGCTCTACATTTATTTATAACAAGAGGCCATCAGAAACGTTTCTCTGGCTTTTGTTTTTGTTGTGTTTGAGGGTTTTTCCCCTCCTTATTTTTAAGACAATTGATTTTCAAACTGGGCTGACATTTGCTATCTTGTAGCTTGCTGTTTGTTTCTGGTTCTGCCCACAGAACACTGGTCTGCGTTTTTTCGGCCGTGTCCACCTTGTAGGGGACAGTGAACAGGTCACTGAGAGGCTTCGCTCCTTCAGGTCACACTACCTCCATTTTCTCCCTATTCTCGCCAACATTCATCCTGTGACAAGGTTTTCAGTCTCAGCCTAAAGACTCCTCTTTGAAAATGCTCTGCTTATGTTCTCAGAGCATGATAACGAAGACGTGTAAAAACTCTTCAGGATGGTCAGATCAGACCTGAGCAAAGCAAGTACTGGGAGGAGGACAAATCTGAGCTTTTCCTCAGCGTAGCTTTCTCTCAACAAACTATCACTTAGGGAAAACATGAGTGTGGAGGAATGCAAGTCTGTTTATTTCTTCAAAGTTACACATTTTAATCAGACCCAGCAGTATCTGTTTAAACTTGTTCTATCACTTTATATCACACCTTACTATGGAAAAAATAACTCATTAAAATCCTCAAGCCGCTGTACACATTTCTCCAAACTTAAGTTCATTATTTCTCATCCAGAAATATTTAAAGAATGATACAACAAATACCTGTTTTTTTCACCACCCTGCTTTGCCAAATCTTATATTTTTCTACGCTTCTTCAGATTTTTTAAAAAGAAATGCCACATTAATATTCACCATTGAAATTTCTTACACATTCCTTCCTGATCGCATTCCTCTCCCTCCCTTCCCCAGAGATAACTGTTCTGAATTAGTATTTGTTATTTCTATGTGTATTCATATAGTTTTACTACCTGTGTATAGACAGTGCTGTCTTACTGGCTTGTGGGCTTTACATAAACATTTTGTGTTACTCTGTATCCATCTACCTACAACCTGTGTCCTCCCTTTCAGTGTTATATTTTTGACATGCCTTTATGGTATTATAAAAAAAAAACCCTGAGTCCTTTATTTTTGGTGCTTGAATTTATTTATCTATTCTACCAAGGATGAACATTTAGGCAACTCTGAATGCTTGTTACTACAAATAATGTTGAGTTTATCTTTCTTATAGAGGATCCCTTGTTTAAGTCTCCCCACTTGCCAGAGCTTGCAGTTTAGTGATAGACAATTAACTACACCCAAAATGCAGAAAGAACATTATAATAGTATGAAAATTATTAATATATTCACTCCTCAATATTTATTAAGCATCTACTATGACTGAGATGCTGCTGGATGCTAGAAATATCTAGCTAAGGCATAACTGATCTCCCTAGGAATTCTACCTACTGTGAGAGTCAGATTCATCCAGAAACATAGTAGATAGAAAGAATATATATATATATATATATATATATATATATATATATATATAGAAATCTGTCTCTCTCTCTCTCTCTCTCTCTCTCTCTATATATATATATATATATATATATATATATATATAAATTCTATAATAATCTCTATATATATAGAACAGATAGAAAGAGGTAGATCCACTCTGTATGAGAGGGGCCTAACCCAGCTTGGAGGGGTCAGGGAAGATGTCCTAGAAGAAATGGTGCCAAACCCCGTCCTAAACATAAGGAGGAGTTAGCCAGACAAAAGTGAAGTAAAATGTTAGGGCAGGAAACTCTGGACCAATGGATAGAATACACAAAATATGAAAGTGAGAGACACCATGGAAAGTTTCTGCACATAAAATACGAGGTAGGGGGCAGGCGTGGTGACTCACGCCTATTATCCCAACACTTTGGGAGGATGAGGCAGCAGAATTGCTTGAGGCCAAGACTTTGAGGTCAGCATGGGCATCATAGTGAGAATCGTCTCTACAAAACAATTTTAACATTGGCCAATTTAAACAGTCAGGACTGGAGAAATTACCTGTAGTCCCAGCTACTGGAGATGCTGAGGCAGGAGGATTACTTGAGCCCAGGAGGTCAGGTTGCAATCAGCTATGATCATGCCACTGCACTCGAATGTGGGTGATAGAATAAGACTGTCTCTTTCTAAAAAGATAGATACATAGATAGGGAAATGATGAGAAATGAGGCTTAAAAGTTATGATACTACAACAGAGGACACTTGAGTAAGGTTGGAAGTTGAGAAAGGCTTCTTGAAGAAGGCGGCATTTAAGCTTGTTTGGAAAGATGAGTAAGATTTTAATGGGTGAAGATGAGAAAGAAGGGGGAAAAAACACAGTACCCCAGGAGAAAATATGGATACATGAAGGAGACGCTGGGAGATGGGATACAGAGGTCAGCTATGACCAGACTGCAGAGAGCTCTGGATGACTGATAATTCCCATAGTGGAGGCTGAGATGGATTCCCTCAGGTAGTGGCTAGAGACCTGTGAAAAACAGAAGCTAATGAGGAAATTGCGGTTACAAACACCTACCTACAAACCTACCACCTCCAAGGGCTTGGAAGGACCTGAAAAACACACCTGGCCGTGGCATTCGGCTTCCTCTGAAAGACACAGCCAGACTGGCGAAGGGACAGGAAACATCTGTGCCACCATGACCTGCCCGAATCCGCTCTCTCCCTATCCTTCTTGGCACTGCAAAAACTGGGAACGGAACAAAGACGAAGGCAAGCCCCAGCCTGGGTCTCAGAGAAACAATAACACGAGGGGCCAACCTGATTGACTAGTGGGGAAGGAGAGGGGGACCCTGTCAGGTCTCATCAAGGGGAGCAAAATAGAAGCCTCATTGTTACTGTTCCCTCCTCTTGGAAGATGAAGCTCTGAGAAGTAAATTGTGGTTGAGAAAGCACTGACCTGGAGAGGAAAGCTGGGTTCTAGTCCAGATCCTGTCACGAGCTTGCTGGGTACTGGGCAAGTCGTTTCACTTCTTGAGGTCTTGATTCCCCATTTGTATCATGAAAAGGTTTCACTGGAACAGTGGTTCTCAAATGATATTCTGTGGAGCCCCAGGATATCTCTGAGAACCCCCCAATCCCATTGTAACCAGAGCAGCTCCATGTTTATCTGATTTTATATATAGGGTTTTTCCTAAATCTTTGTTGAAAAAAATCCAGAGGCTGGGCGTGGTGGTTCACCCCTGTAATCCTAGCACTCTGGGAGGCCAAGGTAAGTGGATTGCCTAAGCTCAGGAGTTCAAGACCACCCTGAGCAAGAACGAGGTCCTGTCTCTACAAACAGAAAATCTAACCGGGTGTTGTGGTGGGTGCCTGTAGACTCCAGAGTATGAGATAAGAGGATTGCTTGAGCCCAAGAGTTGGAGGTTGCTGTGAGCTATGAAGTCATAGCACTCTGCCCTAGGGCAACTGAGTGAGACTCTATCTCAAAAACAAAACAAAAAATCGTTCAGATACATTAAAATATGTGAAAACTCTTGGACTTAAATCTCTTAAAGTACTTTCTAGCTCCACTGGTCTATGACTGTGTTTTCATGATGAGTTGCTCTCAGGGAGCTCCCACCTTGAGGTCTGTTGGGGCGACACTGCATAAAAACCCACGGTGAAAAGAAGGTCCAGACAGAGAGAGCGGAGCCAGGTAGGGAGGAGAGAAGACGGGAAATGAACCCAGGAAAAATATCAGGAATGAAGAAGTAGGCAGCTGAGGAGTGAAGCCTCCAAAGGCTTTCCTGACAGGTAAAATCAGACAACCTGCAAGGTGACTACAGAAGGACTTGTGGAAATACGTTTAAAATTCTGGCTGTATGTTCTCTTGTAAATAATTAAAACCACATCAAACAAACAAACAAACAAACAAACAAAAAAACAGCCTGTATGTGCCACACAACGGCACTGTAGCAAAAACTATTGTTAGAGAGAAAAAAGAGGAGAAAATAAATCACTGTTGAGGGGGGAAGAAAAGAGCTGGCAAGGTATCTAGGAAAAACACGTTTATTTCTTTGTTCGATTATTAAAAATTTATCAGATTTCTGCTAGAGACCAGAAACTGTGTTAGGTTGCTGGGACTGCAGAAGTGAATAAAACACTACCCTTGTCCTCAAGGAGCACAAAATTCAGTGGAAGAGACAGATGCATAAATAAAGTGAGATGGGAGGCCCAGTTCAAAAAGGCTGAATGCGTTTGATGAGAATATTCAGACTGTATATGAAGCCAGCACATTGTACCCCTGGATTGCACAAATGTACACAGCTATGATTTAACAATAAAAATTAATTAATTAATTTAAAAAAAAAAAAAAAAGGCTGAATGCTCACGGTGAAGGAACAGCCTCGTTCAGGGAACACTAGCTGATTTCAAGTGGTAGCCACACACAAGATTTTTATTTCATTTCATTTTTTACCTGACCAAGAAAGGATACCTGGCACTTCAGCAGAAAAGAAGCTGCTTCTCCAGGGGGCTAAAGAAAGGGAAAACGGACAGCTCTATTGAAAGAAAATAATGAGCACAGGAGTGAAGGACAGAAGGCCAGAAATGAAAGGGGAGAGAGAGGCAGCTTGTGGAAGGCTGTTGTTTTCCAGCCCGGCAGCACCAGCCACACGTGGCGAGTACACATGAGATGGGCTGGGAGCAGAACGGCACGCCCAGGGTCAAAGATTGGGTATGAAAAAGAAAAAGAGTGCAAAGTATCTCATTAACCATTTGTTTTATACTGATTACATGTCGAAGTTAGAGTACTTTGGACATAGTTAGTTAAATAAAATACATTATTAATTTCACCTGTTTCCTTTTCCTTTTTTTTTTTTTTTTGCTTTGGCTACAGGAAAATTTGAAGTTTTACATTTGCAATTTGTATTGTTTTTATTGGACTGTGCTGTGATAACCTTTGCCAAGCCCAGTAAATGAAGTGATGGGATAGCACTGTAACAAACAGATATAATCAGGATAAACTATGGACCCTGAACTTCCTCATTTTCTACCAAAATGCAACTTACAGGGGCCAACAGCATCCTGGCCACTTAATAGTCTTGCAGCAGATGAGGTCTGTGACAAAGGTTCTCTCCCAGGGAAAGAAGTCTTTCTACTTGGTGCCTAAACTATGGTTGGATGTTGTATCACAAAAACAGGGGACTGTCAGCAAGCCTTTTTGTCTCTCCACACCTGTTTCCTCATCTGTAAAATGAGATAAATCACTTTCCACCTGTGCTTGTATTTTGTATTTTGAGTTTTCTAAGGTTTCTCAGGTATGTTACTTGACCCCGAAAGTTAGCCAGTGTTAAGATAATTATCCCTATTTTATAGAAGAGTTAACTAAGGTAAAAGAGGTTTATTGGCATGCGAACATACAACTGCCTTCTAAGCGCCAGGTCACTGCTCTTTCCGTGACTCCACGCCATCTCACACTGCACAAACATCACTCCTCTGTGCCTTCCTGCTCTTGCTTTTTCTGTAGTTTTTACTGTGTGCATCCCCTCTCCCGAGCCAGACTAAATTGTCTGAGTGCAATGTACATGTCACACTCCTCTCTGTAACTACCACGTCTCTAACGCCCTCCACGGAGCAGGAGCTCAGAACTAAGCAGAGCGCAGCACACAGGGCCAAGACAGGCAGATATAGGAACAATCATTTTCCAACTCCAGGAAGGCTGACCCCTACCTTTGGGGAAGATGCCACTAACTCCAGGGCAGGAAGTTCTATCCTTTCCCAGAAGTGCAAAAGGCAAAAAACATACAGACACAGGAGGGATTTAAAACTTGATAACTGACTGCAACCCTAAGGCATAATTTTTAACAGGTTATATAACAGATCCTGGCACTACCGACTCATCTCATCCAGAGTGCTGCTGATTGTATTTCCCAATGTTATTCGGAGGGTGGGCCTGGGGGACAGAGTTAGTTTTCTTGTCTCCTGGTGCCTTTGTAAACAACAAACGATGACATCTTACACAGGCCAACACTGGCACAAAATGTAAAGCAAAGCATCTGAAGTGGTTTCCAGAATTTATGTGTAGATTTTGAGACCAGATTTAAACAATACAGGATACTTCCTTTCCTGAGGATTTTACCTTGGTAAAGTACACTCAGGCACTAAAATCTGTCTCAACATTGAATCCAAAGCACCTAGCAAAGTGGTCGTGGGCCAAGTGACTCAGCAGTCACTACTGGAAGAAACAGCCTTGTTTTTCTTCTCAGAGTTGTTTTCTCCATAAATAAATACTGGATCCAGTGATCCCATCTTTTAAGCTCTAACGAGCAAGGAGAAACACAGTGATGGTACGTCTTAAGTGAGTTTTTTTTTTTTAAAGAAACATACCCATGAAGGTGGAGAGAGAGGTATGGGGTTGTAATTAACCGCACTAATTTTATGCGACCTCCACCCAATATATATAAAGAAAATTCTTGGGTGATATTGCCCCTGCAATGAATGACCTTTACTCTCCCAGAGGTTAAACTCCAAGAAAGAAAGCTTTAGACTCTAGAGCTCACGGCTCTATTTAGAATCAACGAGAGGGCACCTTCCCTGCAATGTCAGGGCCTCCTCTGAGAATCTTTATAGTAGAGAATGATAGGTGTTATTTAATGCCTCTTCCCCTCTTTCTCCAGAAAACATGGAATGCTCACTTTGGATCCCATCCCATAAGACTAGAGAAGTGTTGTGAGCATGGTTACTTCTGAAGTCAAACCTTAGACAGTGAATATTCTGGCCACTCTCAGAAAAATGTTTGTTTGTTACCAGATCACTGGGGATACCAGGGCGCTGCCTCAGTAACTATTCCCTGTCTTCCCAGTGACCTTTTTGCTTCCCACCCCCAACTGGGCTCCTATTCTCTTCTCTTCTCCCAACCTTTCCCTGTTCATCCTCTCCCTTTTCATGCTGGCAATCTAAAACATAGCATCCTCACAAAAATCCTAGTTTCAAGTACAGAAATCTTATTAAGGAGGAGTTTTTCATTTCCTTTTCCTGGGAGCTCAGCGTTGTCCGTGGTTTGTGCGACCTGCAAGCTTCACGTTCATTATCGCCAGTCTTTGATTTATTTAGGGCACCTCCCTCCAAAGAGCTGACATTAGCCCCCTGAATCAGCTAATAAGCTCAGTCCATCTTTTCTGGGCTATTATTAACCCTCTGATCCTGACTTAATGAATCATTCAGCCTCTGACACTCTTGGCTGAGAAATGCCTAGTTAAAAGGACAGACACTTACTTAAAAGTGAAGCAACAGTATCAATTCAATTAATTTAAAAAAATTTTTTTGAATATCTTTTGTATGTTAGGAGGTCCTGTGATAGGAGATGGAGGTGCAGAGATACACAAATCTAGACCCTACTCTGAGGAAGCCAACAATTACCCAATTCATGGAAAGTTCACAGAATGCCTACCCTGTGCTACATACTGTACTGAGAACGAGGGGGAAATGTTATATTCTGGTGAGCAAGACAGCACTCCCAAACCATAATCTGATGTAAAATTAGGGAGGCAAAAGCAAAGACTGTCAATCAGAATCCCTCGAAATTTAAGTTCCTATGCAAATTTGAACTCTGGGTTCCTTGCACCCTTTCCCAGGAATGGTTGTTTAAAAAGGAACTGTGAGGAACAGGTTATTAAAAATACAGAATGAATGAAGGAGTAAAGGCGACCGCAAACCTTGGAAGGTTTCATCTGACATATGGCACAAAAGTCATATTTTTCACAGGCAAATTTCTTGGTGCTTGTTGGAGGTAAAGTAGAAAAATATTCTAAAGATGAAGGTTGAAACCCTTTATACAGTCACTGAGAACTGGCTGTGGGCTCTCCTCCTCCAAAGGTTGACTTGTCTTGACTTTTAAAGTGTTAAATTCTAAAGCAGGTAGCTGTACATGCAGCAGGATTGGGTGGTGAAATACATCCTTGGCCTCATCATACATTCCTAAATTGAAATAAAGTGTCGTGGGTCCAAATTCTGGTTCTACCATTTGTTCATTCTTTGACCTTGCATGAGTCACTTACCTGAATCCATTCTAGAATATAAGTCTCCTGCTTCCCGAATGAGTTTTCTTTGTACAAAAAAATGCCTTTGTTCAGACCAAAATTATTCTTTGGAATTCATCACAAAAAGCAATTAGGGATAAAATTTGGGACTGAGTGGCAAGATTTTGGGGGGCATACTGTAGAGAAAAGACTCTTGGTGACAGAGAAGTTAGGGTTAAAAGAAACTTGTTATGTTAGCTTAGCGCCTGCTGAGTGAACCCCTACCATGTTCACCCCGCCCAGCCTTTGCCTTTTTCTCACACCATGCCTATCTTATGAAGCTGTGGAGAAGGTAGGAAAGAGAAGGTGCTCAAAGAGGAACCAGTAGGTTTCTAACTTTGGCTTCCTTTCACTTTCAACATTTTATAATGGAAAATTTCAACAAAACAACAAAGCTGAGAGTTGAAAGAATTTTAAAAAGAATCCACCAGGTAGATTCTACCATTAACATTATAACGCCATACAAAATTAACTCAAAATGGAAAAAGAACCAGAGAGTAAAACTATAAAACAATTAGATGAAAACACTGGGATAAATCTTCATAAATTTGGGTTAAGCAATTTTTTTTTAGATAAAAGCAAAAGTAACCAAAGAAAAACAGATTGGACTTCTAACATTAAGAGTAAAAACTTTTGTGAACCACAGAATACTATTAAGAAAATGAAAAGACAGCCCAAAAAATGGGAGAAAATATTTGCCAATCATTTATCTGATAAAGGTCTAGTATCCAGAATAGATAATGAGCCCTTAGAACTTAGGAACAACAACAACAACAACCAAAAAAAAAAAAAAAAAAAAAACCAATTAAAAAATGAACAAAGGACTTGAACAGTCATTTCTCAAAAAATATATATACAAATGGCCAACAAGCACAAAAAAAAGATGCTCAATGTCATTAGTCATTAGGGGAATGCAAATTAAAACCACAATGAGTCACCACTTCACACCCACTAGGATGTCTACAATTTTAAAAGATGGATAGGCTGGTGCGGTGTCTCATGCCTGTAATCCTAGCACTCTGGGAGGTGGAAGTGGGTGGACTGCAAGAGCTTAGGAGTTTGAGATCAGGCTAAGCTCAGGAGTTCAAAACCAGCCTGAGCAAGAGCAAGATCCTGTCTCTAGTAAAAATAGAAAAATTAGCCAGGTATTGTGTTGGGTGCCTACAGTCCCAGCTACTTGGGAGGCCAAAGCAGGAAGATTGCTTGAGTCCAGGAGTTTAAGGTTGCTGTGAGTTAGGCTGATGCCATGGCACTCTAGCTTGGGCAATAGAGTGAGACTGCGTCTAAAAAATAAATAAGTAAAAAGATGGATAATAATGCTGTGGTCCCACCCTGGGGACAGGGGCTGTTAAGACCTGTGGATCTATCAGTCACCAACTAAAGAAATATAAAGTTAGAAATGAGGAGAAATAAAAAGACACAACACGCATAATAGAATTTTCGAAGGTGGGAACCCAGGGGACCACTGCCCACTTATGGGATTCTGACAGTGGCCCTGAGTGTCAGTTCCACTCAGCTTTTATTGAAGGCTATTTGCTCATTAGCCCAGAGGCTAAGCTAAGGAGGGTAACAAAGACATCAGCAGTTTCTCTGGGTGAGTATACCAGCTCCTATTGTTTCTATAATAATTAATTTTAAGGGTCTGAGCAGTCTTGAGAAATCTGGAACCTGAGCCTTGTGTGGGGGCAGCCTCCTGTCTCGGGTCACTCACATAGATTCTTAGGGAGGTGTTAATCCCACTAGTTCACTATGGAGTAAAATGCCACTGGCATCGATCTCCTCTGAAGAGATCGGATGGGAGAGAGGAATTTTCCTCTCATCACCACCACAGAGGGTCTTCCTCTGTGAGAAGGGAGCTAAGCCCTCCTATCCATATTTCAGGGCTCGAGCTGTTCCCTTGATCTCTGCCCCAGCCAAATACAAATACCCCATGGGTATTCACAATGGGTATTTGCTTTGACTGTTTACTGGGCAGGAAAAGGCCTAGTTCATGTATCTTACCAGGTCTGGCGACAGCATCTTCTGTGGCCATATTCCTCAGAGTGTTCACTGACCCAACAGGGGTGTTAGTAATAAGCTGTTAGTAATAGGCCAGACCCCTAGGAAAAGCAGGAAACTTGCTCAGAAAAGAAATTTAGCAGTAGCTGGTTTACAGGTAAACTAGCTGACTTTCCTTTGTTCCAATTCACTCAGCTTATTTTTTAATTTTTCCCTTTTACTGGGATTTTTTCCCTTGCTAGGAATGGGGTCTTTGGTCCCCATTGCATGTAAAATGTGTAGCATTATGGAAAACAGTTTGTCACCATATGACCCAGTAATTCAATTCTCTAGTATATATGCCAAAGAACTGAAAACAGGTGTTCAAACAAAAACTTGTACATAAATGTTCTTAGCAGCATTATTTCCAATAGGGAAAAGATGGAAATAGCCCAAATATCAATAAGCTAATAAATGGATAAACAAAATGTGGTATACCCATATAATGGAATACTACTTAGCCATAAAAAGGAATGAAGTACTGATACCACAACATGAATTAACTTTGAAAATGTTATATGTTGAGTGAAATAAATCAGACAATAAAGAGTAGCACACTATGTGACTTCATTAATACTGAAGACCCATAACAAGTAAACCCATAGAAACAGAAACCAGATTAGTGTTTGCTGAGACTGGGAGGAGAGAAATGGAGAATGAATGTTTAATGGGCACAAGGTTTCCCTTTGTAGTGATAAACATTTTCTGGAATTAGATAGTGGTGATGGTTATACAACATTGTAAATATACTTAATGCCACTGAATTATAAACCCTAAAATGGTTAAAATAACAAATTTTATGCCTGCCTGCCCAAAGCATCATTTTTATTCCAAGGTTTTTTTTGAAAAGCTTTTTACATTAAATAATTACAAATATTATGAAGTAGAGTGTAAATTTTTATATATATGTTGAAATGAAAGCTTAAGATTTTAAAATATTTCAAGTTAAAGGCAGCAGCTATTACAGTACTTAAGAGTATTTTGGTGGGAAAAAAAAAAAAAATACTGCATGAAGATATCAATGCACAGAACTAGGATGCTGCTCCGGACCACAGTCTTTCCTGGAGAACGGAACAGAGAGGAGTGTGAAGTGCTTCTTTAGGATGATAACAGACAGGCTAAGGGCACCACCACTGAGCTCAAAACTTGCACAAAACACTCACACAAGAAAACTCTGTCACTCAAAAGAACAGGCACTAGACACCTCCTCGACACCTCCCATTCACTCTTACCTACTCCACAAAGCATTGCCTGTTCATTACAGCCCATGGTGCTCATTACTCTCTGGGTTACCATAGAACTTACTATTATCACCATGATTATATACCACATACTAATTGGATTTGACAACTCTTTTTTTGTTTTTTTTGTTTGTTTGTTTGTTTGTTTTTTGAGACAGTGTCTCACTCTGTCGCCCAGGCTGGAGTGCAGTGGTGTGATCCTACCTCACTGCAACCTTAAACTCCTGGGCTCACGAGATCCTTCTGCCTCAGCCTCCTGAGTAGCTGGGCTACTGGTGCACACTTCTGTACCCAGCTAATTTTTCTGTTTTTAGTAGAGACAGGTGTCTCACTCTTACTCAGGCTGGTCTTGAACTCCTGAGCTCAGGCAATCCACCCACCTGGACCTCCCAGTGTACTAAGATTATCAACATGAGCCACTGCTCCTGGCCTTGACAACTCATAAAGCATTTGTTTTTAAGAGTGTAGTAATGCATTGCTGATATCCGTGGAGGCAGCTGAGGCATAGTGTAATGAACTTTCCCACAGAGCAGAACAAATGGGTTCATGATTCAGTTCGCTAGTGCTGTGATGCTGGCTGGATACTTCCTCCTCTTTCAGCATTAGCGCCCTCACTAACAAAAAATATGGATGGTTATTAACTAAGACTATAAGGGTCGCCGCGATAACCAAAAGATAAATTATGTGCAATATTTCACAAAGTGCCAAATAGTATGCAAGTGTGAGAGAGTCATAGCACTTATATTCAAATGGGTTAATAGCCTTGTAGCTTCATTGTAAAATTGTTAAAAGCACAGCCTATATGTCCTCCATGACTGCAAGGTGGATATGAGCACAGGACAGGAACCCCCAAATACTGAAATGAATTAAAGCCAAACCTCAGTATTGATGTACAATTCAGTTGACAGAGGCAGTTAAATAATGCTGAATAAAGGAACAAAATGACTCAACCAAATCTGACTGTGAAGTTGCCAGGAATGCCCTCAAAGAGAACAGAGCTGATCCAAGAAGGAGCACAATGGTGGGCAAGGCAGGTAGTCACTGCCACGTGGAGTTTGCTTGCACACAGGTGCTGGGCTTTCAGACAGATGCAAAACACCTCCGTATGCCCCTGCTTAAGTTACAACATCCCCATGTGTTTCAGCATCAAACAATGCCCCTCCGCTTAGCAGAGATTCTAGAGAAACAAACTGTACCCAGAGTCACCCAGGGTTCTTATCTAAGAGTTTCTCCCAATGTCTTAAGTAGTTTCTGAAAGGCAGCTTTCCAGAAGCCTGCCTGACACAACAATAATGCTATGACACAGGTTCCACCTCACTTTATCAGGTACCAAGTGTCCTTCTCCCAGCCACTTAATGGGGTCCAGAAATGATACATCCCAGCACACCGGCTAAGAGTTTTCTAATTTTTCAACATAGAATAAAAGTCAAAATTGACAGAGATGAACAGCCCAATGCAGTGAACCGGTGGGGAATGAGTTCCAGATTTCTTTTCCTTAAATAATGTTTCCATTGACCAAACCACTGGGTAAGCTGGTAGAGTGGGCATTGCATTGATAACAAAAGCAAACTCAAAGCTTTTGAGCCAGAAGTCTTAGTTGAGATAAAGAGGAAGATCAAAGAAGGAAGACCAGCTAAATGAAGAAGACCACTTCCTCTAAGCCGTCCAACAGGACTGCTTAGGATTTGCTGATTCTGTAAAAGTTCATTTAGGGTTGAGTAAGGATGTGGAAGGGATCTGAAGGGGATGAGATAATAACACTGATGATGAGAATTATTATAACAACTAACATTTATTGAGGGTCACAATGCACTAGGTAGTATGTATGTACATACATACTATGTACTAGGTAGTATGTATGTATGTACAACCCCATTTAGTATTATGATTATTGCTATTTTAAAAAGGAAAAATGTATGTATGTATGTACAACCCCATTAAGTATTATGATTATTGCTATTTTAAAAAGGAAAAAGCAAAATTTTCATCAAGAAACTCACCTTAGGTTATTCAGCCTAGTAAATGGTAGGAGCCAGGATACAAACGTGGATGTGAATTTCTCTCGAGCCTGCGTCTTTAATCTCTATATTCTATCGCCTTTTACCCAGATTCTGGACAGCCAGAGTTCCCTCCTCTCATCCCGTATCTACCCCAAACCTAGGACAGCTGTCTGTACAGTTGGGTCTTATTCTCTTCCTTACAGAGGAAACAGCTAGTATACTGAAAAAAAATCAAGGAAGTTTGGAAGTGAAAGGTGTATTGTGAAAGGAAGGAAAGTTGAAATGAGAATTAACATTTAATGAGCACTAAGTAAATGTCAGGCACTTCACATATTTCCTTTTTGGATTAAAGCAAAAATGCTTACTGGTTTTCAGATGCTACATAATTAGTGTAATCATTTCAAACAAAAAGGAAGGAAAAGATTTTTTTCAATCTCACATCCCAAAGGCAAACTCTAATTGGTTTGATGATGAACAATGGTATGGCCTGATAATATAATAAACACCCACGCTTTGACTATATAATCTTCATAATCTTAAATTAATCTTGAAGTGAGGTGGTATTGTCCATTTTATAGATCAGATAACAAACCGAGAGAGATTAAATATCTCCTAAAGTGACACAGCTCAACACCAGGAAATCCGATGCCTCCAGAGTCCGTGCTGTCTCCGTCACTGAGCCTTTGTCAGTGGGGGCTTCTGTGGCTTTCTTTACATTTCTTCCCTTATTCCTCTCCAAGTCCCCAGGCCTCTGATCGTGTTCCTATCTTGAGTCCACTCCATTCAAATTTCCTGCAGAATACTACATGCTCCCTTACAATGATTTCTGATAATGGCACTTTCTGGTAAGAGAAAGAATGAAAAACCTCCAACAGGTAAAGGCATAGATATTTAGGGATGGAATTAGAAGCCGTCAGCAGGGGCAAACTGCAAACCTTGCTTGTCTTTTTTTTTAAAAGCTGGACATTAGGAATATTTGAGTTTTCTCCATATAATTCCCTTCCCCAAAACTTCACATTTATTTCTTCCCTCTTTCTCTTTTAAGGAAAAACTCAGAGGAAACTAGCTCCTAAACTGATTGTATCTTTAAAAAAAAAAAAAAGAAAAGAAAAGAAAAGAAAAGAAAAGAAAAGAAAAGAAAAGAAAAGAAAGAAAGAAAAATAAAAACAACAAAAAAATTCCCAAACCAACCAAACAAACCCCCCCTGAACAATTTATTACAGATGTAGGACCCATTTGCAATGCCCATTCCAATAGTACAGATGTTAGAATAGATGAGACAGAATCAGTTCACACTGGAGTCTGATGACTTAACAACAGCTTTTACTCCTGAGGGGAAAGGAGGTAAGAAGAAATTTTTACATAAAAGTCAGTAAATAAAATTTTTTACTAGACGCTATTTAAAAAGAATTGAACTGGAGTAGGACAAAGCTAGCTATCTTGTGATATTCTTTAAACAAAAAAACCAACCTCTGCTAGCAACTCACCATCTTGGACAAGTCTCTTCAATCCCCAAGGCCTCAGATCCTTAGTTGGCTACCTAAGTTGTTATAAGGTAGTTCAACCAGATGATATGTAAAGCTGCTTCTAATAAAAACATTCTGATGTACCTCAGAGTTGGTTGTTTTTAGATTAGAAGAAATCAACCTTTCCCAAATTGTGCTCTATGAGATTTATTGGGTGTTCTGTGAAAGGTCTTCTATATTCCAATGATTTTAGGAAATATTATGTTAAAAATACATCCTGCACTGAAAGATAAGAGATAATAAATAAGCTGAATTGCTCCTCTCATGAGATTCTTTCAAATACAGTACCATGTTTCAGAAGCCTCCAGAAAAGTCATCTCAGATGGGAATGATCTCTCTGGATGACCATTAGCAACTGAATGAAACAAAGAATTATGTTACACACACTGATTATGGCAACATCATTACATTGACAAGCTTTCTAATGGGATAAGTATCTGCTAATTTATTTTTGAGCAGATTATCGAGGGCTGAGCAAACATTACATTGAATACTACCACCCATCACTCAAAACTACAGGTTAAAAAGTTACTCAAACAGGAAGAAAAACATTAGCTTTAGATAGTCCCAGGGTAAAAGACTTTCAATTACAAAGATAAATTTGTCTTAGTACCTATTATTGATATCCATCTGGATCCTAAGAGGAAATAGTTAATCTCGCTGATGCTCAGCTTCAAGTATTTTTTCCTTTAGCTATGTATAGAATATTTCTATTGGATATGTGGAATCAAAATGTATAAGGAACCTCGTTATAGGTGCGAAATATACAATAGTATGAGAAATAGTAGCATTGGAATGTAAAAGATTATCTAGCATAACTTGTTCTCACCCCTAAAATATACACACATACTCACACTCACACACCCCCATCCTCTAGCCAGTTAGTGGCAGGGACAAGATCTGAATCCAATTTTAATCTACTGTACCAATGCCTCTTTCTAGCAGAAAAAAATATACAAGATATTAATGTGAATAAGCAATTGGTAAAATTTTGCTTTTAAAGCATTAATTTAGAAAAGGAAGACCACTGTGAGATACTATCTGTATTCTCATTTTATTAAAACTGCAATGAAATTGGGCAGTACCTGTGGCTCAATGGGGCAGGGTGCCGGCCCCATATACCCAAGGTGGCGGGTTCAAACCCAGCCCCAGCCAAAAACTAAGAAAAAAAAAAAAACTGCAATGAAATTACAAACTTAATTACACATGATTTTAAAAAATATAACATCCTGCATAATAATCAGAATAGTGGCCATATTAATTGTATATTACACAATTAATGATTCATTCTTCCATTTATCTAAATATTTACTGAAACTGTACTATAAATAATATACCATACTAGATACCAGACATTTAAACATGAAAAGATTGTAATCCTTATACATAATGCTGAATATTAATTTTTAGTCACTGATAATTTAAAAATCAATATTTTCAAAGTGTTATAATATGCCAGGCATTAACCTGCTTTCAAGACTCTTAGGACCTAGTAAATGAGATAAATTATATACACAAATATGGCAGGCAGAATTCTAAGATGACTCCAGATTTCCTACCCTAATTCCAGAATTGTTGAGCGTAATGGATTTTATTCCCACAAATAGATTATTGTATGACATAGTTGACTTTAAGATGTGGAGAGTATCCAGGTGGGCCTACCCTAATCACGTAAGCCTTTTAAAAGCAGAGAGTTTTCTCCTGCTGGGTGCAGGAGAGGAAGTCAGAGACTGAAGCATAAGAAGGATTTGACGTGTCACTGAGGGGTTGAAGATCGAGAAAGCCACATGGAAACTGAGAAACTGAGAGTCCCTGGCTGACAGCTAGCAAGGAAACAGGGAATCTCAGCTCTGTAACCACAAGGAACTCAAGTCTACCAGCAAGAATGAGCTTGGAAGCAGCCCCAGTGTCTCCAGATGAGAACTCAGCCCAGCTGACACCTTGATTTCTACCTTGTGAGACCCTAAAGGCAGAGACTCCAGCCACACTGCATCACACTACTAGCCTACAGAACTGGGAGCTAATAAATATTTGCAGGTATTGTAATGCAGAAATAGAAAACTAATACAACAAATCACTTCCAGTGTTGGAATCACAGAAATTGTGTGAGCTCACAAGTGTCCCAGGGTAGATCTGGGGCACCATGTGGTCTCCCTTTGGACCAGGCTGGAAAATTTTCCCCTACTGTATATATAACAGAGTCTATGTGTTCTCTTGAAATATAAAAAGAGAAAATCTTCAAGTAAGGCTATACTAATTCTGCAGCTGAAGATCTTCCAGAATATTATGAACTGTCTCATTGGAAACTTCTGATGTTTTCCTTCTTTACAAAGCATCAGAGTTCCCCTCAGAGAGGTTTGTTAGCTGGGCATGGTGGTTTAGGCCTGAAAGCCCAGCACTTTGGGAAGCCAAGGCAGGAGCATCACTTGAGGCCAGGAGGTCAAGATCAGCCCAAGCAACATAGCCAGATCCTATCTCTGTAAGAAATAGAAAAATCAGCTGGGCATGGTGGCACACACCTGTAGTCCCAGCTACTTAGGAAATTGAGGCAGGAGGATCATTTGAGCCCTGAAGTCTGAGGTAGCAGTGAGCTGGGATGACACTACTGCACTCTAAGCCCAGGCATCAGAAGACCTCCCCCTTCCCTCCAAAAAAGTACCTAAAACCAGGGCTGTCTTCTGATGTCAGGTTTTCTTTCCTCTTCTTGGGCTACCTAGGACAAACACCCCAAGAAGTGTTTTCCTTTTTTTTCCTTTCTATTCCCTCTTTCAAACATTTGTTAGTTGTCCATTACATGCCAAACATAATGCACAGATAAAAAACCATAGTGACTCAGAGGAGTTCAAGGTTACTTCTGGCCATGTGAAAGTGAGGTATATTTGAAAAGGCCAAAAATTACTTCACCAGGCTTTTTGATATGCAAAGAGGCCTAAGTGTAGGGATCAAAAATGCTGAAGAAAGTGTTCTGCCCCGAATTTCAAAATCTCTATTCCTCAAAGTCCTTGTCTAGTACGCGTAGCCACTGCATGAGCTGGCATTCTCCTAATTTAAACTTGATGATTAGCTGAAATCAGATTGCTCATACAATTCAATTATGTTGTCAAAGACATAAGTGGCTCCCTCTGAATCCATGGCAAGGTCTGCGAATGGAAAAAATGGATGAGTTTCAAAGGGATGACCAAGTCTTCAGAAATAGCGATTACAAGTATTGTGCTCACTTAGTGCTAATGATGCTTAAGAAAAGATTTTTAAGAAGAATCAGGTTAATGCTTATCTACAGTGCCCCATCTCTTCTTAATAGTTCTTAGGATGTTTTTTGAAAAATGTTTCACATGTGCTTAAAAAGGATGCATTATGTACGTTCTCTTATTCTTGGGCACAGGATCTGTATATGTGCTCATTAAATTATACATATTAATTGTGTAGTTCAAATGCTCTATCTTCACTAGTTCTTTGATGCCTGCCCTTCAAATAATTAAGAAAGATGTACTGAAATCTAGCAAATATATTGCATTTGTAAATTCCTCCTTGTAGACTTATCAATTTTGTTTTATACATTTTGAGGCTATTTTAGAATTATAGAATCTTCTAAGCTTAACAGTTTTGCCTTAAAATATATTTTGTCTGATATTACTATTAGGACAACTCTAGGATTTTTATCCCCTTAAGCTTTACTGAGATATTACTGGTACCCCCACATTCTTATGTTCAGTGTTTGTCTGGTACAGCTTTTATAATATTTTCACTTTCGTGCGCTATGTTTTGGATAGGTTTCTTGTAAAAATAATATAGCTGGATTATTTTACAATGCTATTTGACTATCTCTCTCTTTCAATGGCAAATTCTGGCCACTTCCATTTACTACAATTGCTGTTATGTTTGAACTCGACTGTTCTTTTCATTTGCTCTATTTGTCTTTTTTCCCTTTCTTTTTTATTTGTTCATTATTTTCTGAGTCCAGTTTTGTCCTGTACTGATGTGGAAGTTTTATACATGCTATTTCTTTTCTTTCGGTGGTTATTCTTGAAATTAGATTGTGGACTTACACCAAATTAAAGTTAATTGATATCATAATTCCCATCCCAAACAATTCAAGTATCTTGAAAGAGTGCTTCTCAGTCTTTAATGTACATCTGAATCTCCTGGGGAGTGTGTTAAAATGCAGACTTCAGTTAGTAAGTGTGAGGTGGACCCTGATATGCTGCATCTCCAAGCTCTCAAGTGGTGCAACGAAGAAGGGCCTTTAGAATGATGTACGTCAATCATCCCCCTTTAGACTGACATGCTGTTGTTAAAACCTAGGATTTTGGCTCGGTGCCTGTGGCTCAAGCGGCTACGGCACTAGCCACATACACATGAGTTGGAGGGTTCGAATCCAGCCTGGGCCTGCCAAACTACAATGACGGCTGAAACCAAAAAAATAGCCGGGCATTGTGGTGGGCGCCTGTAGTCCCAGCTACTTGGGAGGTGGAGACGGGAGACTCGCTTGAGCCCAGGAGTTTGAGGTTGCTGTGAGCTATGATGCCAGGCAATCTACCCAGGGCAATAGCTTGAGGCAAAAAACAAACAAACAAAAAACCTAGGATTTTAATTATCTTTTTAAATTCCATAATTATACATTATTATTTTTTTTTATTTTTTGCAGTTTTTGGCCAGGGCGGAGTTTGAACCTGCCACCTCCGGTATATGGGGCTGGCACCCTACTCCTTGAGCCACAGATGCCGCCTCTACATTATTGTTTTATATACAGTGTTCACTTAAACTTACAAAGAAGTTTGCTGATTTCTTTGGTTGTCTTTCTTTCCTGAATCTTAGGTGCTCCTTCTGAGATTATTTTCCTTATTCCTGAAGTTAAATTCCTGATAAATGTTACGTTTTACTTCACCCTCATTCTTAAAAGGCAGTATTACATTAGGACTGCCTCAATCTAAATCCCTGCTCTGCCGGTTACTAACTGTGGACCCAAGGAAATGCACAGAAATTCTTGAGCCTCCAGTTTTCTCATCTTGCTGTGAGGATTCACTGAATTACTAGAAATAAAGTGTGCAGAGTGTACCTGGCATGTTGTAAATTCTAAATAAGTGTTAATCATCATTATTACATAATTCTGGGTTGTCAGTTATTTTTCCCCATCACTTTGGAAATACTGTTTCAGTTCTTCTGGCTCCTATTATTGTTATTGAGAAGTCTTTCACGTGTCTGCATCAATCAGAATATGCTTCAGCAAGACATAGTCCTCTGTGGTTTAACACAAGAAAATTTTGTTTCTTTCTCACATTACATTTTCTATAGCAGTTGCACAGGGCTTTGTCTCTCATAGTCAACCAGGGACTCAGATTTTCAAAGGCTGAGTCCTGACATGTGTTTCCATTAACAGTTTAGACAGGAAAAAGGGAAATAATGAAGCACAGAGAGGTCTTCCAGGAAGGGACACATCATTAGTGCTCACATTTCATTGGCCAAAAAAAGTCACATACCACATCTAACTTCAAGGAACAGGAAAATGCAATCCTGGCTTGGCGCCCGTAGCACAGTGGTTAGGGTGCCAGCCACATACACGGAGGCTGGTGGATTAGAACCTGGACCAGGCCTGCTAAACAACAATGACAACTGAAACAAAAAACAGCCAGGCATTTTGGCGGATGCCTGTAGTCCCAGCTACTTGGGAGGCTGAAGCAGGAGAATTGCTTAAGCCCAAGAGTTGGAGGTTGCTGTGAGATGGGACACCACGGCACTCTACTCAGGGTGACATAGTGAGACTCTGTCTCAAAAAAAAAAAAAAAAAAAGTACTGAGTGAACTGGCTGGCGACCTGTAGAAGACTGAAACTGGACCCACACCTTTCACCATTAATTTAGATAGACTGGATTAAAGATTTAAACTTAAGATATGAAACTATAAAAATACTAGAGGAAAGTGCAGGGAAAACTTCTGAAGAAATCTGTCTGGGTGAGTATTTTATGAGGGGGAACCCCCGGGCAATTGAAGCAGCATCAAAAATACACTACTGGGACCGGATCAAACTAAAAAGCTTCTGCACACCCAAGAACACAGTAAGTAAAATAAGCAGACAGCCCTCAGAATAGGAGAAGATATTTGCAGGTTATGTCTCAGACAAAGGTTTAATAACCAGAATCCACAGAGAACTCAAACATATTAGCAAGAAAAGAACAAGTAATCCCATCTCAGGGTGGGCAAGGGACTTGAAGAGAAACTTCTCTGAAGAAGATAGGTGCACGGCCTACAGACATATGAAAAAATGCTCATCATTAATCATCAGTGAAATGCAAATCAAAACTATTTTGAGATAACATCTAACTCCAGTAAGATTATCCCATATCACAAAATCTCAAAACCAGAGATGCTGGCGTGGATGTGGAAAAAAAGGGAACACTTCTACACTGCTGGTGAGAATGCCAGCTAATATGTTCCTATTGGAAAGATGTTTGGAGAACACTTAGAAATCTAAAAATAGACCTACCATTCAATCCTACAATTCCTCTATTAGGTATATATCCAGAAGACCAAAAATCACATTATAACAAAGATATTTGTACCAGAATGTTTACTGTAGCCTAATTCATAATTGCTAAGTTATGGAAAAAGCCCAAGTGCCCATTGATCCATGAATGGATTAATAAATTGTGATACTTGTACACCATGGAATATTATTCAGCCTTAAAGAAAGATGGAGACTTTACCTCTTTCATATTTACATGGATGGAGCTGGAACATATTCTTCTTAGCAAAGTATCTCAAGAATGGAA
>CAUYPK010005938.1:0-16528 GCA_963574355.1 Loris lydekkerianus | reverse complement strand
ATAAACAAACTTAAAAATAAGGACCATATGATTCTTTCAATTGATGCAGAAAAAGCTTTCGATAACATCCAGCATCCCTTCATGATCAGAACACTTAAGAAAATTGGTATAGAAGGGCCATTTCTGAAACTAATAGAGGCCATCTACAGCAAACCCACAGCCAATATCGTATTGAATGGAGTTAAATTGAAATCAATATATATTTTAAAAGGTACCTTAGTCTGGGCATGGTGGCTCATGCCTGTAATCCTAGCACACTGGGAGGCCCAGGCAGGTGGGTTGTTTGAGCTCAGGAATTTGAGATCAGCTTGAGCAAGAGGGAGACCCGTCTCCAGTCAAAAAACTAGCCAGGTGTGGTGGCAGGCACCTTTAGGCACAACTACTCAGGAGGCTGAGGCAAAAGGATCACTTGAGCCCAAGAGTTTGAGGTTGCTGTGAGC
Source organism: Loris lydekkerianus (assembly GCA_963574355.1). Taxonomy (NCBI): domain Eukaryota; kingdom Metazoa; phylum Chordata; class Mammalia; order Primates; family Lorisidae; genus Loris; species Loris lydekkerianus. The sequence continues at coordinate 16,088 of CAUYPK010005938.1, read as the reverse complement.
TATGACACCACAGCACTCCATCCAGGGCCACAAAGTAAGACTCTGTCTCAAAAAAATGAAATAAAATAGGGCGGCGCCTATTTGTGGCTCAAAGGGGTGGGCACCGGCCCCATAGGCCGGAGGTGATGGGTTCAAACCCAGCCCCGGCCAAAAACTGCAAAAAAATAAAGTAAAATAAAATAAAAATAAAAGTAGTAAAATAAAATAATAAAATAAAAAAGTACTGAGTTCTTCAAAGTGAGGACTCCTTTTTAAATGGAGTGGTCTCAGATGGTGTCAAGAGAAGAGAGACTTGTACTAGGACTTAGGAAATGGCCAGAATTTAGTAAAGGAGAGGCCGTGAAGAGAGGCAGTCCTGGGAGGGACTCACCATGCCTCCGAGGGCCTTCACGCACCAGGGCCACCCTGGGAGAAACAGCACAGCATATTACTTAAAACTAAAGGTTTAGTAAAAGGCGAAAGATTTATGTGACGCGGGCCCCATGTGCCGGAGGTGGTGGATTCAAACCCAGCCCTGGCCAAAAACTGCAAAAGAAAAAAAAAAAAAAAAAAAAAAAAACTAGAGGTTTAGAAAACAAATAAAATTGTATTTTCTGCTCAAAATATAGAAATCCTGAGAATATCTGCAAGAGGATTTGCACTTTATATCATGGTCTCTGCCTGGTTCCCTGTAGTTTGTAGTTTCTTACATCTGATATTGTGAATTCTACATTTCAAAATTTAAAAAACGTAGTATAAAAGTTTCATAAAAATGTATTCTATATTCTTTGAAAGACTAGAACACAAATGAAAAAGGATCTTAACTTTTGAGGAGAAAAAGCACAATATCTGACTTTTTAAAGTTCCAAACTAGGTCCAAAGTTTGAGCAGGTATAAATTCCTAGTAAGTTTAAATGTGAGGCTTGTTTAGATAATGAAGAATAAATCCTGAATGCATAACCAAAGATAGGAGTTTAAAAGTATGACCTTTTAAGCAAATTAAGAAATATTACCTTTAATAATTCCTTAAGCAAATAGTCTCAAGCGTGGATTTTGAAAATTCTAGCTGCTGTCCAGGATGATCCATCAGACACAGGAAAATGGTACTGGACCTGGCTCATGTTTATGAATCATCCCTTTAAGTAGTATTTTATGTATTTTTACAATGTACATGATAAATCTGTGTAGTATACACACACAGAGACACACACACACAAACATATCCTGGGCGGTGCCTGTGGCTCAGTGAGTAGGGTGCCGGCCCCCTTATACCAAGGATGGCGGGTTCAAACCCAGCCCTGGCCAAACTGCAACAACAACAACAACAACAACAACAACAAACAGCCAGGCATTGTGGTGGGCACATGTAGTCCCAGCTACTCAGGAGGCTGAGGCAAGAGAATAACCTAAGCCCAAGAGCTGGAGGTTGCTGTGAGCTGTGACGCCATGGCACTCTACCGAGGGTGATAAAGTTAGACTCTGTCTCTAAAATGTCTCACATACATTTCTTCATGTCTGTGTGATGCATGCAGAGTTTGGAGACAAGTGATAGCTACATTAATTAAAAAAATAAAAAAACCTGAGTGCATGTCCTAAGTTTATACTAAAATTTGGGGCTATGATTATTTAGTCCATTTTTAATTTTTAATCAGGTTGGGTGCACAGATCTGTAGCCATCTTGCAGGTGGGGCTGATTAAGCTTGTGTGGCACCCACAGCCATTCTCATATCCCGTTTCCCTTTTTTATCCCCTGAAGCACCCGGTGCAGGCGCGGAGCTCAGGCTTCTCCCTCCTTAGTCACCTGTGCTCTCATCTAGCACAGCTTTGGGGAAAACTTTCCATAAGCGGCAGGGTGGTCTTCACTCATTTTTCTCCGTCCAGGTGCCATTGGTTTGGTACGTGAACAGGACCTGGTCTCAGGTGATGGTGTCCTGTTGAGAATTTTCCCTCACCGTTAGGAGATTTTATGACTACAATGCTATTGATGCCACTGACCCGTGTCCCTGCACTGAGGCCCGGGGCCAGCTTCCCCACACACCCCTGCGGGACGCACACAGGGGTTAGGGCTGCAGGGGCTGCAGGACTGCTCCAGGGCTTGCTCCGGGCTGTGTGCACCTGCTCAGGCTGTGAGAGCAGGCACACTGGACTGTCAGGGGAGAAAGACGCATTCTTATTTCATGGCACACGGTGAACACTGCAGAAGTAGTTATTAAACAGCAGATAAATGATGTACGTGACTACATGTCATTAGGGAGGAGAAGCCCACCACAGTGAGGCTGCACCTAACTGGGGGAGCACCCCCCAAATAGTCTCATCCATCTTCCTTCGTCTCCTGGGACCCTGCTGAGCCAAGGCAGGTGCTTGTCAGTCTCCAGCTTTTCCTGCTCTGTCTGTTCCTATCAACAGCATCAGCAGTGGCTGGGTTTCAACTCTCCCATACTCTGTTCATCGTCTACACTGCTGCAATGAATGAATTTAGAAGACCTCAGAGTGAACAGGCCATCTCTTTGCTCCCATTCCTCTAGGAATCCCGCTCCCTCATCCCCGGGATGTCCCACGGCCTCACCCCTCCCCGGTGCTCACTCCCCACAGTGATACCTCCGTCACTCAGTTTGTCCCTCTTGATTAAGAGGACTCTTGCTCTTCTAGTCACCATTGCCTCAGTTATTTTTAAGGCAAAGCACCCCTCTTTTCTATCTCTGGATCCTCCCTTGCACCCCTACCTGGAGGCCAAGATTGGCTGGTCGCCCCTGCTGGGCTCCTCACCCCGTGGCCTCCGGGCATCTCAGCTCCTTGGCTGCATCTCCAGGGGAGACTCCGAGGTCAGGAACTCCGGCCTGGGCCTCGCACATCCACTGTGTCTGTCACACAACTTTTGCAAAATTAATGAACATGTGGGATTTTAAGTGCATTTGCACATGCACCAGTTGAATGTTCATAGTAGAATACACATAATTTCTCTAACTCCTGGAGACGGCATTTTAGCATTACTTTGTCCTTTGTTGTCTGCTGTTCTCTCTCACCAGCTGTGTATTGAGGGTTGTGTGTGTGTTTTATTCTAACAAAGTTCTCTTCAGTCTGTGTTTTCTGTGACTCTTCCTTATCCTCTCAGGATGCAGAAGTGAGCTCAAAACCTGTATTCTGTTTTCCAGACAACTATTTCATAATTAGAGGACGTTGTACACATTACTTGTGTGGATGGTGGCTTTGGCTGCATCCGAAGTGTGATGAGAAAACTCGCATCTCTGTGCTCTGGTCCCTCAAACTTTCCCTGGTTGGTCTTTCCTAAATCTTTGATGTGTGACAATAACACATTCTGCCACTCTCAGGGGAACACTCCCTCTCATCCTGAAGTTGAAACAGAGTATTATTTGTGATTACCAGCTATTCCATTACACTTCTGGGGAAAAAATCGGCCCAGAATGTACTGTACATTGAAAAATCAGCAAATGTGTCCAATTACGACCACTCTGCTCTGATGTGTTATTTCATATCCTGCTTCCCTGTCCTGCCTCTTACAGTGTCTCTCTGCTGGCCCCTGGCCAGGATCTCACGGCAAACAGGAGACAATTCTCCGTGTGGAAACATAGAAAAAAATATGTTCTCTATAAAGGAAAGTATAATCTGCTTGTGCTGAAAGATTTTTTTGTCCTTTAGACATATCCTGGGGAATTTACTCTAGAATAGATGAATCAACATGATTTAAGGAGCACCTGCTGTGCGTTACGGCCACAGCTGAGCTAAAAACACTGTCTTTACTACTGAAACAGTTTCTGTTTTTCCTAAAAAGACATCATTACTTTTATAAATCTCAGACTAACTGTGTGGTATTGTACATGATAGAGGGCAAAAAAGTACGGAGTCCTCACTACATGGGATAAAACAGAATTATCTTTGGAGGCCGAAGTGTATAAATATATTCCCATCAACAGTATGACATATTCTTTGAAAGTAATAAATTATTAGCAATCTCCATGGAAAAGTATAATCAAGAGAAAGTCTGGCATTGTTTGCTGGGCTATTTTCCTTCTTAAATAGTGAGAAGACGTTCCACAGCTAAGTGACATCATGTGGTATCTGCCGTCCATGAGTGGTTTGTTTTACTTACCAAGGTGTTCTCCAGGCTGATTGGTGTTTTTGCAAAGGACAAGGTTTTGTTCTTTATCATGGATGAACCGTGTTCCATTGTGTACCTGTGTTACTACATTTTCTGTATTCATTTGTCCACAGATGGGCATTTAGGTTGATTCCATGCCCTGGCTAGTAGGAACACTGCTGCAGTAAAAGTGGGAGTGCAGATGTCTCTTCAACATCCTTTCATTTCAATCTTTCCTTTGCTTTAGCTACATATTCAGTAACAGGATTGCTGGATCATAGGACAGATCAAGTTTTAATTTTTTGAGGAACCTCTGTCTGTTTTCACCATGATTGTATCATTTACATTCCCACCAACAGTGTACGAGCGTTCTCCTTTCTCCCTGTGCTCCCAGGGTGAGCCTTTGTTATTCTTGCCTTTCCCATAACAGCCATCTCAATGGAGTGAGATGCTATGTCTGCATTTCGTTTATGGTCAGTGGTGTGGAAGTTGAGTGTAGAACGGTGCTTCCCAGACCTGGAAGAGAATGGTGGGAGGGGAGGCTGGGAGAGGGTGGTTGGCAGGTACAACATTGCAGCTAGGTGGGGGGAACACGTCCTGGAGTTCCATTACATGGTAAGGTCACTGTAGCTGGCGGTAATGCATGGCCTATCAAAAATAGCTAGAAGAGTTTGAATGTTCCCACAACAAAGAAATGGTAGATGTTTAAGGCGATGAATTATGCTATGAATTATGAATTATGCTAATTATTGTAATTAATACCACAGTTCAATCCTTGCATAATGTAGACATGCATGACAATATCACATTGTACTCCATGAATATGTAAATTACTATGCACCGATTTAAACCAATGAGCACTAAAGATAAATACAGCAGAGCCTCCATAGCTGACCACCAACCTACACTGACCATCTCCTTAATTTGACCTAACTTTCATAAACTGGACACACACCACATGTACGTATGGGTCAGGTAGGCCTAGTCCTCATGTTGACCATCTGCTTATGTTGACAATCCCTGGGTGGTCAATGTACAGAGGTTGCACATATGTATCTCTATGTATTTGTCCATTAAGATAAGTCTGGCTCAATAATTATCAAGTAACAATGTCATTTCCAAAGTAGTCATTATTACTGTTAACTTTTTGGCACAGAATAAGAGCCAAAGACTATATTATACATCAAAGAATATTTCCTTTTCTACCTAACAAATGGAAATGTTAAGTGCACTTGCTGGGGAAGCTATTCATACTTATCTGGATAAATACTATGATATTAATATGTTTTGAGAGTGACAACACTTGTGGACTTCAGTGACAAGATGCCAGTTTAAAGTTATGTAGTACAAGTCCAGAAATTGTTATTTATTTATTTATTTTTTTTTTTTTTTTTGAGACATAGTCTTACTATGTCACCCTCGGTAGAGTGCTATGACATCGTAGCTCACAGCAACCTCTAACTGTTGGGCTTAAGTGATTCTCTTGCCTCAGCCTCCTGAGTAGCTGGGACTATAGACACCGGCCACAATGCCCGGATATTTTTTGATTGCAGTTGTTATTGTTTAGCAGGACCCAGTCAGGCTTGAACCCAGCATCTGTGTATGTGGCTGGCGCCCTACTCACTGAGCTATGGGCGCTGGGCCAAGTTCAGAAATGTTTATAGTCTGTTTTCACAATTCCCAAAAATATCTGAAGCAAAATCACCTGATTAGGAATCAGAAACCTTGGATCTTTAACTGGATTCTGTATTTAACTGACTGAGTTTTGGGGAGTTTGCTTTCTTACCCTGGTTTTCTCCTAGGTACTGAGTATGTACGTATGTGCCCATGTATCTTTGTGTGTGCTCATGTGCGTGTGCACGCATGAATGTGCGTGTGTTCATGCCTATGTGTGTATGTTGGTGTTTGAGCAACTAGACATGAGGACGAAGTGGGTTTGGAGCAGGCGGGGGTGGCGGAGTTAGGGATGGAAAAATGGGGGGTATATGGTTTATTTTTAGCGTGAAAACATTTTCTAAACTTGATCATAACGGTGTTGAACAACTCTAAATATACTAAAAATTGAGCATTGTACACTTTAAAGGATTGAATTATATAATGTGAATTATATCTCAATAGAGCCATTAGCTTTATATATTTAGATTTATGTATTATAAAAGATGTTATTTTCTTGAAATATAGTACATAGGCAACAATCTTTACCTTCCGAATCTTAGCATGGACTTTTGGACATAGACGCTGTTCTCTGGAAGTCTGCTTTATTCTTTTTCTCTGCACCTATGTTAAGTATTACATTTCAGGCTCATCAGAATATGTTGTTTCCAGCTCTCAAATGTTACTCATCATGTTTTACTGTAAATAGGCTGTGAAATTATAATCTATAAACTAAATGTTTTTTTCCCTCTGTTTTCCTTGTTTTTTTGTCTGAAGACAAAGACAGGGGTTTGTTTGCTGCAGGATGGTAATCAGGAGCCTTTCAAAGTCCGGCTGCACCTAGCCAAAGACATTCTGATGATCCAGGAACAGGATGTGATGTGCGTGTCTGGTGGGCCTTTCTATTCTGGTGTAAGTAGCTAATCCTTCTGTTGAAATTTTCTGCTTTTGTCTTCTCTGAATAAAAATTCACATTCAGGACGGTGCCTGTGGCTCAAAGGAGTAGGGTACTGGTTCTATACACTGCAGGTGGAGGGTTCAAACCCAGCCCCTGCTAAAAACTGCAAAAAAAAAAAAAAAAAACACACATTCACAGAAAACTCTTAATATGCTTTCATTTTATTTTCAGAACAAAGTCAATGGTCCTGTGTGTAATTTTTGTTCACATCATTAAGTAAGCAGGATTCCTAGATGAGGCCGTTACCTGGGTCCACAGTATATTCACATTTAGGGCCCAGCCCCGGCTTGGTTCCCAGATGTCGTTATGCAAAGGGTGTGACCCTGCTGTTTTCTGATCATAACACGTGCGTTCTGCCTTTTCATACTGAAGGCTAATGAGAACTGGGCATGGCAGTGACTCCTGACCTGGTCTTGTCTTGGATCACCTTGAACTTTTGGAGGTGACGCCATGGTGGGAGCCATCCTTCAGAATCAGGGGAGCAGGAGGCTTCCGGCCGCCGCTGTCACCAAGTCCCATGTAAATGATTTCCCCCTGGGCTGATGCCTGAATGATTCTGTGACTTCATTAATAGAACTTTGCCTAAGTGAGTTCTTCTCTCTGATATGCCAACCCTTGGATGCCCCGTGCTGCTGGGAATCCAGCCACAGATTATCACCCAAACGACCTGCTGTGCCTGCTGCGCCAAAGCAGAGCCACTGGGGGAGGTCTCTTCAGCGGGATCAGTTTTTATTCAGCAAGAACAAATTATTATAAAACAAAACAGGTTCTGGAGTTTATCGTTTACTGTGTAATAAGGATAAAATCAAGGATAAAATCGTTAAAGGTATCATCTTAACAGTGTTGCCATATGTGATTTCAAAAGAAAATTATAGAAAGCATCAAACAGTCTGCACTCCAGTTTCCCCAGACATCTGTAGCTGTTTAGCATGAAGATTTAATTTGTACCTATTAACACACTTACCTTGAAGTGTTTTGTTAGTGGTGAATAATGCTGAACTTGGGTTTTCACATCCCTTCTTACTAATGCCCTATGGGAGTCACATAAGGTCCTAAATCAATAGGCCTTTGCTAAGTAAAATAATGGACATTTTGCAGACTGTTAACTATGCTTTTGTCACAGACCATTTAATCATCCTGAATCATGGGCCTGGATGTCAAGGCTGATTAAACTGTTCCCGTGGCTTGCCCTTTCTTCCCTTTGGTTAATAATAGAGAAGAGGTATGAATCATATAACCCTCAAGGATAAATATATCACACAGGTCCCAGATCAGTAAAATACAGAACTTCAACAGTGAAATAATGCTATTAACTATAAATTTTGTAGTCAAAATAGTTAATATACATAATTGTGCATATTAATAACGCTTAGAATGCTGAAAAGGACTCAGAGAGAATTAAGGAGACATCCTAGGCTAATGTCAAGAAATGCAAAAACACATTGAGAAAATTCAACACCCATTTATAAGAAACACTTCCAATAAATAGGAAAAGGAGGAGGAAAGTTACTCCATCTGGTAACAGGCGTCTGATGAGCATGTGCCGGGATCATGACAGCTAACATTCAGCATTCTGTCCGAGATTCAAAGCAATTCAAGGACCACACCTCAGCTCATATCTCTTGATGTTCTCGCTGGGGCAACAACTCTGAGAACCAATATAAACAACATGACAATTATAGAGGAAGAGGTGAAACTGCTTTTTTTTTTTTATAGATTTCATGATGGAATACGGAGAAAATCCTAAGAAATCTGCCCAAAATAGAGTAACTAAAAAAAAAAAAAAAAAAAAAAAAAAAAAAAAAATTAGCAAGGTTGCTGGAGTAAGGACACTATCCCAAGTTACTTTTGTTTCTCTAAGTAGCAACAAGAAATAAGAAAAATGAAATAAAATGCAGTTAACAACACATCAAAAAGATAACACAGGAGTAAATTTAACAAAAGATGTACTTGACCTCTACCCATCAGAAAACTGTGATGAAGGAAATGAAATGAGAAAATGGACCAACAGAATGTGATTAAATTGAAAGCTAAGTATTGATTAATTATCACACCCTCTCAAATATTCCAACACAGTTGAAACCTCAAAATATTATTTTATTTTATTTTATTTTTTTATTATAGATAAAAATATGCACCATAGATGTGGCCCAACCCATCACCCTCCCTCCAAGTTGAGACTAAAATTTTTATGGAAGCACTACAGACTTACAGTAGCTAAAACAACCTCGAATGAGAAAAATAACATTGGAGGGTTTATCCTCCCTAATTTCAGAGCTGACTAGAAGACTCAATAGTAAACATCGTGTTACGTCATAAATGCTGGCATTGAATCTATGGAATATTACAGATAGTTCAAAAAGAGACTCGTGTTTGTGGTCAGTTGAGTTTTTTTAATTGTGGTATGATATAAATTTACCTTTTTGACTATTTTTAAGTGTGCAGTGCAGTACCCTTGAGTGTGTTCATAGTGTCATGCAGCTGTCACCACCGCCCACTTCCAGAATCCCCACCTCCACAGTGAACGTCTGTACACACCACCCAGTGTTCCTCATGCCTCTCTCCTCCTAGTTGCTGGTAATAACTGTCTTACTTTCTGTCTCTGTGTATTGATATCCTGGGTAACTCATGTAAGTGGATCATATGAAATTTAGCCTTTTGTGTCTGGCTTATTTCAAAAGTATGATGTCTTCTAGATTCACCAGTGTTGAAAGGTGCATCATAATTTTATTCTTTTTTAAGGCCAAATGACGTTCCATTTTATGCATATGCCACATATTATTTATCCAGTCACCTGATAATCAACACTTGGGTTGTTTCTACCTTTTGGCTCTTATGAAAAATACTGCCTAACTATGGGTGGGCAAATATCTGTTTCAGCCCCTTTGAATTCTTTTGTGAATATCCCAGAAATGAAATTGCTAAATGAAATGACAATTTTTTGTTTAACTTTTTTGATGACCCACCATACCGTTTTCCACAGTACTTATACTGCTTAACATTCCAACAAGCAATACCTAAGGCTCCATTTCTCCAGATCCATCCCAGACATTTTGTTTTCCGTGTTTTGATCATAGCTATCCAAATGGGTCTGAGGTTGAATCTCCCTGGGGTTTTCATTTTCATTCCCCTGTTGATTAGTAACATTGATCATCTTTTCACATGCTTATTCTCCATTTGTATGTCTTTTTTTGAGAAAAAAAGACTTATATCCTTTGTCCATTTTTGAATTGGGTTGTTTGGGGGTTTTTTTAGTGTTCATTTGGAGCGTTTTTATACATTTATGGATATTAATACCTTATCGGGTATTTGAATATCAGGTGATTTGAATATTTTTTCTCTCAACTTGTAGGTTACCTTTTTACTTTGTTGATCGGTGCTTTGATGCCCAAAGGTTTTTCATTTTGATGAAATTCAATTTGTGTATTTTTCTTCTCAATTTGTGCCCTATCCAAGAAATCATAGCAAAATCCGGTGCCACGACTTTCCTCCCTTAGGTCTTCTTCCAGGAGTTTTGAGTTAGTTCTTACTATTTTGAGTTAACTTCTGTTTGCGGTGTTAAGTAGGGTTCCATTTTTATTCTCTTACATTTGAATATGCAGTTTTCCTGACATCATCTTAGCCCTCTTGCCAAAAATGGTGAACACACATAAAAAAGTGTATTTCCGGTCTTTCTGCTCACGTCCCTCGGTCTATACATTTTTCTTTATGCCAGTAACACACAGTTGTAGTCTTTTGTTAGTTTTTGTTTTTACTAAGCTTTATAGTAAGTTTTAAAATGAGAAAGTGTGTGATCCAGCTTTATTCTTTATAATTTTATACAAGGGTTCCCATTGTTACCACTTCTATTCATATAGTCTGGAAGTCCTGGCCAGAGCAATCAGGCAAGAGAAAGAAATAAAGAGCATGCAAAGACGGAAAGTGGAGATCAAACTATTTCTGTCTGCTGATTATATGATTCTGCATCCAGAACACTCTAAAGACTCCAGGAAACACTCTTAGAATTAATGAGTATAATTACCAAAGTCTTAGATTACAAAATTCATGTTCACAAAGTCAGTACCATTTCTACGTATTACACTAGTAACAGTCAAGCTGAGAGTCAATACCATTTACAATAGCTGAAAAGAAAACAAAATACCTTGGAATGTACTTAACCAAGGAGGTGAAAGATCTCTACCAGGAGAACTATAAAATAATGATGAAAGAAATAGAAAACCATCTCCTGCTCATGGGTTGACTGAATCGACATCGTTGACATGTCCGTACTTCCAGAAATGATTTACAGAGTCAACACAATCCCCGTCAAAATAATAATGTTGTATTTCACAGATCTAGAAAAACTGATTCTATGCCTTATATGGAACCAAAACAGAGGCTGAGTAGCCAAAATAATCATAAGCAAAAAATATCAAATCTGGAGGTATCACGTTACCTAACTTCAAGTTATACTACAATGTTGTAGTCACCAAAACATCATGGTACAGGTATTAAATAGAGACATAACCAACAGAACAGAATAAAGAATCCATAATTGAAGCCGTACACCTGTAATCAACTGATCTTCAACAGAGCAGACAGCAGCATTCACCAGGGAGAGGAAGCCTTTTTCAATACATGGTGCTGGGAAAAACTGGACAGCCACATGCAGGAGAATGAAAGGGGACCTGTATTTCTTGCTATATACAAAAATTAATTCAAGATGGATAAAAGGCCTAAATGCAAGGCATGAAACCATAGAAATTCTAGACGAAAATTCTAGACATTGACCTAGGCAAAGAATTTATGTTTAAGACCCAAAAAGCAAATGTAGCAATAACAAAAATATGTGGGATTAAAAGAGCACTTGCATAGCAAAGGAAATAATCAACAGAGCTAATAGACAACCTATGAAATGGAAGAAAGAATTTGCAAACTATAGAATTGATAAATGGCTACTATCTTTAACCTAGAAAGAACTTCAACAATTCAGAAAAAAAATCCCACTAAAAAGTGGGCAAAAGAATATGTTCCAGCTCCATCCATGTAAACATGAAAGAGGTAGGTATATATGAAACTTAGTAAATGTGGAATGTAAATGTCTTAACACAATAACTAAGAAAATGCCAGGAAGGCTATGTTAACCAGTGTGAAGAAAATGTGTCAAACGGTCTATAAAACCAGTGTATGGCTATGTTAACCAGTGTGAAGAAAATGTGTCAAACGGTCTATAAAACCAGTGTATGGTGTCCCATGATAGCATTAATGTACACAGCTATGATTTAATAAAAATAAAAAATAATAAATAAATAAATAATAAAAAGTGGGCAAAAGACATGAACAGAAAGTTTTCAAAAGAATATAGACAAATAACAAACAAATTTATGAAAAAATTCTCAACATCACAAATCATCAGAGAAATTCTACTTAAAATCATAATGAGATTCTATCTTACCCCTATCACAATGGGCAAAAAACAATAGATGCCAAAAGAAAGGAGCACGTATGCAATGTTGCACTACAAATTAGTTCAACCTCTATGGAAAACAATATGAAGATTCCTCAAAGACATAAATGTAAACTTATCATTCAATCCAGAAATTTCAATATTAGGTCTATATCCAACGGAAAATACCTCATTTTTATCAAAAAGATACCTAAACTCAAATGTTTATTGCAGTGTGATTCACAATTGCAGATGTAGAATCAGCCTAAATGTGTAGCAATTTGTGAATGGATTATCAAAATGTAGTAAGCATGTATATACCATGGAGTACTGTTCAGCCATTAAGAAAATGAAATAATATCTTTTGCAACAACTTGGATGAAACTAGAGACCATTATCCTTAGCAAGTATGTTAGGAATGGGAACATAGGCACCACATGTACTTTCTAATAACGGGGAGTTAAATGATGGACAGACCTGGGCACCAGGATATGCAAAAGGCTTTGGGAGGAGTTGAGAGGTGGAATCTCACCTGTTGGGCATAATGAACACTATTCTGCACACCAAAAAGCCTGACTTAAGCATTCCTTATACAAGGTACCTATGTAACAAAAATATCTGCACCTCTTTAATATTTTGAAATAACAATGGACAGAAAAAAAAAAAAATGATAGTTTAGGATGATTGGGGGTCCTTGAAGATTCCATACAATTTTAGAATGGATTTTTTTTTTTTAATTTTTGAAAAAAGTTATAGGTGTTTTACTAAAAACTGCATTTAATCTATAATTTGCTTTGGGTATTGTGGACATTTATAAAAATATGAAGCCTCTGAGCCATGAACATGAGATGTTTTTCCATTTATTTATATTCTTTACTTTCTTTGATTAATATTTTTTTGCTTTGGGTACATAAATTATTTCAACTCCTCAGTTAATTCCTTACTATTTTATTCCTTTTGATAAAATTGTTAAGGAATTGTTCACCTAATTTTGTTTTTAGACGTTCATTGCTAGTGTATGGAAATGAAAGTGAAATTTTGTGTGTTCACTTTCTATCCTGCTGCTGTGCTGAATCTATTAGTTCTAATAGTTTTCTGTGAAGACTTAGCGTTTTCTACATAAGATCATGTCATCCATAATAAAAGATAATTTTCCTTTTCATTTACAATTTGGATTCATTCTATGTCTTTTTCTTGGATAATTATTAGCTAGAACTTTTAATACCATGTTGAATAGAAGTTATAAAAGTGGGCATTGTTGTCTTGTTCTGGACTGGAGAGAAAAAATACTTACAGTGTGTCTTAGAACTTTTGTTGTTGTTGTTGTTTCTGTTGCTATGAAGGAATACCTGTAATTTATAAAGACAAGGGGTTGATTTGGCTCATAGTTCCTTCCATATAAGGAACCCAGCACCAGCATCTGCATTGGTGAAGGGGATCTGGAGGGTGTGGAGGTCACACAGCAGAGAGTGAAAGCAAGGGGCTGGGGGAGGTGCCCTATTCTTTTTATAATAGCAACAAGTTCTTTGGATCTAATAGAGCAAACACTAACTCACTACCACCCTCTGCCAGGTACATTCATCTGCTCATGAGGGATTCATCTCTCTGATTCAAACACCTCCCTTCAGGCTCCACCTCCTGATGGAGCCTGATTCAAGTGATCACATTTCAACATGAGATTTAAAGGGGACAACATTCCAACTGGTGCCCCCAAACATACATCCTTCCCCTTTACAAAATATACTGACTTCTTCCCACTACTCCCCAAAGTCTTCACTTATTCCAGCATCAACTCAAAAATCCAAAGTCCAATGTCTCATCTGAGATTCAAGGCAAGTTTCTTTTATCTACAAAGCTATAAACTCAAAATTAAATTATTTATCCAACATTTTAGTTGGATAAACATTTTCATTTGAAAAGGGAGTAATTGACCAAAAGAAAGGCGTACCAACCCCACACAAGTCCAATACTCGCTAGGCAGACAGACATGAGGACACACTGGCAGGAACGGTACACTCCCAAGGCCTCTGTGGCCACTGTCACGGATGAGAAGTCCAATGCCTGTGACTTTTCAGGGGGAGAATACACACTCCTAGTGGGTCTACAATTCTGGGGCCTGGAGAGTGGTGGCCCTGTGCCCACACCTCCACTCCACTGATCATTCACAAAGTGCGCAAACGTTTTCACTGACCAGAGAGAGGTAGAGAGTAAAAGCTGAAGTAGCCAATGCATTTCTGCCAACAAAATCCCGAAGTTTTCCCCAGTACCTTCTATTAGCTACTTTGAGGAACATTTCATGATTTATTCAGAGATTATACAGTTGAAGTTTTAGCATTGATTTCATATCAGATAAAACCTGTTCCATCTGTGATAATTTGGAAACAGTAACAAACCATAGACAGCAATTATTCAAGATCTGTGGATGCAGAGAGCAGAGTGACAGCTGATCAGAGTCTGGCTCTTGTCAGATAGAAGCGTTAAAGCTTCAATTCATATGAAAGAAAGCCGCCATCCTCCCGTGGTACTTGGAAATCAAGCATTCAGTGCCTGTCATCCTTCTGACCGATTTGCCCCTCTAAATCAGAGGTACCTGTGGCTGCACTGGTGATACTATCTCCTTCAACATGTCCTGAAGGAGAATCTAATTTAGTCTATGCTTGTTTTAAATATCAACAAAATATTTTTAGAAAGCAAATGGGGCTAAGAGCAAACAAGATTACAATCTATTTCTTCATGGATGCATCATTCTCAAAGTTGTCTCTAGTAAAAGATAAGAAAACCTTGGAGATTAAATTCCAAACATGGCGGAACCAGCAGACAGATAGCATCAGTACAGTCAGAGCCGCCACAGAGCTCTAACGGGCACTGTTACACTTGGAATCAACAGAACAACTCCCTCCAGTTTTCCTTGTGGGAGAAAACATGCAATTAGCAATTCCACTGGTGAAACCGTCATTTCCTGGCGGCAACCTTAAGAGAACATGGTATCTACTTTTAACCTTGGAGTTTGTACCAGCCCTCACGGAGATGTGCCCGGATGCAGGGTCTGACTCTGAGGATCTGAAAATGTGATCAGGAGACAGATTGCATCTAAATCACAAGTACACTTATCGGTGATAGGTTTATTAGATAATCAGGGAGGAGGTAAAAAAATGGTATCAGAAGAAGTATGTGTGTGGAGGGGGGCGGCGTCAGTTCTGATGAATCAATCTCTTAAATAGTAGAGATCTTATTTTACAAGGGGAGATCAGGAAATCACAAAATAAGCATATTATTTAGAAATGTGAAATGAATCATACAAAGAAATAGTTCAAGAAAAATGGAAAAAGAGTCGCATCTGGGCGGCGGAGTCTGAGTGGAAATAAGTGCAGAAGGAGATGTCTGGGTTGTTGATACATGAACTTGTAGGACCATTAGAATTGTGACATTATATACATGTGCTACGTTAATAGAGACAAAAATATGAAGGAAAATATTAATTACATGAAATCAATGTCACTCTGATTCTATTGATAAAAATGAGAGGGACCTTGGGCCTGAGAGACCCTCTCGGGGAATCAGCAGGACCATCAGAGTGAGTTAGCTGGGAGGGAGAGCAGGGGACCAGGCCTTAAATCCAGGCTGGGAGGGAGAACACGGGACCAGGACTTTAATCCAGGCTGGGAGAGAGAACACGGGACCAGGACTTTAATCCAGGCAGGGAGAGAGAGCAGGGGACCAGGCCTTTAATCCAGGCTGGGAGGGAGAGCAGGGGACCAGGCCTTTAATCCAGGCTGGGAGGGAGAGCAGAGACCAGGCCTTTAATCCAGGCTGGGAGGGAGAGCAGGGACCAGGCCTTTAATCCAGGCTGGGAAGGAGAGCAGGGGACCAGGCCTTTAATCCAGGCTGGGAGGGAGAACACGTCACCTGGCCTTAAATCCCGCGTAGTTCGGAAGTGCTCACTCCTGAACTACATTCACTCGTCGGGTGCGGGTATG
>CAUYPK010005937.1:0-33554 GCA_963574355.1 Loris lydekkerianus | reverse complement strand
TCTCCATATCCTGTCTTAGGTTGTCCCCGCTTTGGGAATCTCACCCGTCATTGGTGCTATGGAGGGCAGTGAAGAATAATAGTTAGATTCTTGGTTAATGAGCCAGTGATATTGGACCTCGACCTGATTTAACTGCCTCTAACCTTTTTTTTGGGAACCTTTTTTCTCTAGGGCCTGACATGCTGTGTCTTTGGAACGGTCTTTAACTCTTGCAGGGACTCAGTCTCCCCACTGCTAACATAAGCATTATGTTTTCTCTCCCATGGCTTGTTGTGAGAAGTAAATGAGATCGTGCCTACGAAGTTCTGAGCATGCCTGGCCCACTCTTTTCAAAATAGCTGCCTTCAGAGTGGGATACTCCTCCTGCTTGCAGTCCACTAAAATGCATATTCATAGAGAATAGGGTCACATTATTCTGCATGACGGGTTTCTACAGGGAGGTGGGTTTGCCAAATCCACCAGCTGTCTTCATGTCTTTCAATTCCCTGGAGTTTTTCACACATTTCCCCTGTCTTTTTAGTGGCTCCCCAGAGGCAGGCTTCCTCGGGGAGGAATCAGGCTGTAGACCGATGGTCCATTAATTTTCTTGCTGGCATTTTACAGCCAGTGGTGTGGATGACCCAAGGGCATCCAGGAAAGGAGACAGCTAGACAGAGCCCACAGGCCCCTATGGAATATTTTCACTATCAGAACACAGTGAATGACAAAACTTTAAAAACTCCTATGAATTTCAGAGAAAGCGTCCAGGCTACTAAGAGGCATTTGCTGAGACTAGGCAGTGGAGGAAAGGAGCAACAGAATAGCAAGAACAAACACATTAGGTGACATTCCAGCGTGTTCCTATATAGGTCTTTATTTCTTTCATCTTAAAATCCCAATTTAATTTTAAAAACTTTTAAGAGCTATATAACATCATAGGATGCTTAAGAAGTGTAATAAATTAATATCTCATAGCTTCCTACCCAAATGCATCATTCATTTTAATTTTGTATAGCTCTTTTAGTATTCATCATTTGGAAGACACAGCTTGAATATTAGTAAATAGGGCTTATTTTTACTTCATGCAATACTGTGTAATTTTCAATGATGCCACATAAATTTTATTACTGTTACTTTTAATGGATCAAAAGTGACTATAACTTGCACATATTTCCTTTATTTATATAATTGAATATCAATAGTTGAGTAATTTGATTGCTTTCATATATATATTTTATTATTATTATTATTTTTTTTTTTTGAGACAGAGTCTCACTTTGTCACCCTCCGTAGAGTGCTCTGACATCATAGCTCACAGCAACTTCAAACACTTGGGCTCAAGCGATTTTCTTGCCTCAGCCTCCCAAGTGGCTGGCACTGTAGGTGCCTACCGCAATGCCCAGCTATTTTTAGAGATGAGGTCTTGCTCTGGCTCTGGCTGGTCTCAAACCTGTGAGCTCAGGCAATCCACCCACCTCAACCTCCCACCATACCTGTGGGATGTGAGCCACCATACCTGACTGCTTTCGTATTTTTTTATTACAAACAATTCTTTTTTTTTTTTTTGATACAGAGCCTCAAGCTATCGCCCTGGGTAGAGTGCCATGGCATCACAGCTCACAGCCACCTCAAACTCCTGGGCGTAAGCAATTCTCTTGCCTCAGCCTCCCAAGCAGCTGGGAATACAGGCGCCTGCCACAATGCCTGGCTATTTTTTCTTTTTTTTTTTTGGTTGTAGTTGTCATTGTTGTTTGACAGGCTCAGGCTGTATTTCAAACCTGCCAGCTCTGGTGTCTGTGGCTGGCACCTTAGCCCCTTGACCTACAGGCACCACCATACAAACAATTCTTAAAAGAACATCTTTGTTCAGTGATAATAGTACATTTTAACTCTTATATAATACCTTTGAGATAAATTCCTCAGAATGGTGTTATTCAAACCAAACTTGAATATTTTTCAAAGATATGAATATTTTTAATCTATGTGGAATATAACATGAAGACATTATGCTGATTTCCTACATGTTCTACTTTCTTTTGAAATTCTTTAAAAGTAAAAAGAAATTGCACAAGTCTCTTAGTACCTTGAAAGGTAAAGACATAGCAGATATAAAATATGTGCCTTGTAGAAAAGGACAGATTGACATATAGAATATTTAAGTGATTTGGTTGAAGTGACACCTCCAAACCATTCAGCATAATTGTCCAGGGCCTACGTCAAAAGTCTATTAGTTTCAAATCACTTCATTTGCTTTGCCACAAAAGAGAACTTTTCAAACAACTTATAATAATTTCACCACTCACAGGTCACCTACAGGATACCCATTTCTGTCCCATGCAGGGCAAAATCCAAACCCAGGAAATACTCTCAGTGGATCTTTGTCAAAGAGAAATTCAACACTTTCTTCTTGGCTTCACAAAGTATTAACTAATAAAATAATTATTAAGCCTAGAAACATTAGTCCAAAGATGACTTTACAGCCATACAGCCAGCATTTGGTTAGCTAATTCATTTTTGTTTTTTCCACAAAGTAAGCTTTTTCTTCTTGGCAGTTCAGTAACTTAAATTTTCAAAATGAGAAAACAATCTAGGAATTAATAAAAAAAAACACCCCTTTACTTGGCATGCTCCCAAATACAAATTTGATCAATATCATTAAGTTCATTTAAAATGTAACTCTCTCTAAAGCAAGCAAACAGCCCTCAGAATGGGAGAAGATATTCACAGCTTATATCTCCGACAAAAATAAAGACTTTAAATATCTTTGCATGCTTAATCGAGAGTCAGAAATCACAAACCAATGTGTACATTTACTAATATAGTATTTTCTCTGTGAGCTTGAGAAATTAACTCCTCCCTCTTAGCTTCAGTTTTCTTAGGTTTAAAATGGAGGTTTAAAAATTCCTCCTATGGAGTGTAGGAAGATGTGTCTTTAAACATCTGGGAAGTCACCTTTATCCGTTAGATAATGAGAATGAGAAGACCAGGGTTGTATAGAACATTCGTCTGCAATTAATTTCTCAAAACTGCATTTAGGATGATCCTGTATTTGAGTAGTATCTTGCAGAAATTATGATCACAATATTTTTGAAAGAATTTTTTTCATCTCTGAATATTACATAAATATTGGAATATCTCAAAAGGGATATAAAATAAGCTTTCAGTGACCTGTAAAATGACTCTCTTAATGGAATTCCAAATATTATTCAATTTTTTATTAAGTAAATTAATTCAAAGAGACATTCCACATTTAGGAGGGAAAAATCCTCTGAGAATCAGCCTCTAAAGTAAACAGCATGAAGAGCATCAGAGGGGAGCTGTAGAAAGGATCTCATTAGAAAATTGTAGAAGTTTGGAATGTGCAATCATTTAAAACCTATTGAATGCCTAGTTAATGCTTGCCACTTTTATCCCACATCTTTTTATCAGACTCTCTTTATTCTCAAACTACCCTCCATAGCAGGAATTTTTAAACCTCCATTTTAAATCTAAGGAACTGAAGCTAAGAGGGAGGAGTTAATTTCTCAAGCTCACATAGAAAATAAGATATTAGTAACATCTGTTTGTGATTTCTGACTCTTTCTTTTTTTTAATTTTGGCTTGCTTGTTCATTCTTCTTCATTTAAAGTACTCTCCTTTTTTGTTCATTTTCTTTCTTCTTCTTTTAAATGTTCTTCCTCTGGCGATGCTCTGTCCAGTTGCCTCCCCAGTAGCTGGGATTACAGATGCCCACCACAACGTCTGGCTGTTTTTGATGTTAGTAGAGAAGATGCCCACCACAATGTCTGGCTGTTTTTGATGTTAGTAGAGATGGGGTCTTACTCTGGCTCACTGCTGCTCATACTGGTCTCGAACCTCTGAGCTCAGGCAGTTCACCAGCCTCGGCCTCCCACAGCGCTGGGACTACAGGCGTGAGCCACCATGCCCGGCTGTGATTTCTGACTCTTAATTAATTTCTAACTCTAACAAATTGGTTAGAGAACTCTTGATTGAGTTGGCAATGGCTGAATGCAGAAAGAACTATGGTCTAGATGAGACTGTGTTAGTGTTTAGAATAGTTCCCTAGATAACCACTCACTAAAACAAGGAGCCTTCCCTCACTAACACCCTGCACATTCTAAACTGTTCCTTGAACACTGATGTAGAAAATTAAGGATCTCTGCTTGGGAGGAGAGAGATGGCTTTGGAAGACATATAATCAAATATGGTCTCTCTGACTCAAGTTTTGAGATTCCTTAATATTTTTCAGCCCAGCCATGCGGGCTCACACCTGTAATCCTACCACTCTGGGAGGCGAAGGAGGGAGGATTGCATTCCAGACCAGCCTGAGCAAGAGCAAGACCCTGTTTCTACTAAAAAAAATAGAAAAATTAGCTTGGCATTGTCCAGGGTACCTGTACTCCTGGCTACTTGGGAGGCTGTAGTGGGAGGATCACTTGTGCCCAGGAGTTTGAGCTTTCTGTGAGCTGTGATAATGACTTGGCACCCAAACCAGGGCGACAAAGCATGACTCTAGGCTCATCCCATGGCATTCCAACCTCAGCAACAGAGTGACACACTTGTCTCCTAAATAATAATACTGATGGTGCTTTTCAAAAATCACTTTGTAAAATGTATGCAAACCTCATCCTACGTCACCTCAATCACATATTTTATTTCTAGAGGTATGGTAAAACCTCCTTAACTACTCATCCCTTTCTCCCCCATTCTCAATACACTGATACATGGACACACAAAGACCTATATATCTTTGCTTGGTCAACTTCTACTCACCCACTCCATCTCCACTTTCACACTACTTCCTCCAGGAAACATGTTCCATTCTCCCAAGCAAAAATTATATTCCTGACCTATGCACTTTTATGGTCTTTGAGATTCTCTTATTTTAGCATTTATTACCTTGTATTGTAATTATGTGTTCACTAGACTTTCTCCTCCATTGAACTATACTTTGTAAAAAGAGGTAGATCCTAGTTTTGTGGAGCCTCAAGTATATATAGAGGGGGGTAGGAGGATTCTTTAATAAAAATAATTCAAAAAAAAATTCAAAATGAAGAATATAAAATTAGTTACACATGTGTATATTTATTTAAAATAAGAAATTACATTAAATTAGCAATTTAAAATGTTATGAAGTGATATCCTCAGAATATTATTACTGTCATAAGTAACCTAGTTCTACCCCTGTGAATTTCTGAGGGATGATTTCCTCCTTATGACCTAGAGACAATAGTGAACTTAGCTGTTGAAATACCTTTTCAGAAAGGATGTATTAATATCAGGTGTCTGAGACCAAAGGTCATGAAAAGCAAATGAAAATCAAAGGATCTTTGTCTACTAAGAGGTGGATAGATACATAAACTGTGACATCCATACCAGGGAATACTACTCCATAAACAAAAAGGGGTACAATATTGATGCATGCTGCAATATGGATGCATCAAATAATTATGCTGAGTGAAATAAGCCAGACAACATAATACCTGGTTCCATTTTTATAAAATTACAAAAAATTAAAACTCATTTATGACAAAATAAATTATGAGTTGCAAGGCGGACCACCAAATGGGGACAAAATTAGGACAGGGCAACAGGGAACTTCCAGAGTGGTGGATATGCTTATTCTCCTTATCAGGGTGATGTTTCCATTGGTATAAACAAATCTCAACACAGTCAAATTATCAACCTTAAATATGTGCAGTTTATTGTGTATCAATTACAATTCAATAAAGCTGTTTAAAAATCAAAGAGGCATACATTTATTGTATTGTCAAAATACCAATAATTAGCTGGGCACGGTGGCTCATGCCTATAATCTCAGCACTGTGGGAGGCTGAGGAGGGTGAATTGCTTGAGATCAGCTTGAGTGAGAGTGAGACCCCGACTCCTAAAAAAATGGGAAAACCCAGCTGGGCACTGGCGAGAGCCTGTAATCCCAGAGGCTTCCAGAGGCAGAGGCAGTGGGATTCCTACAGCTTGAGTCTGAGGTTGCAGTGAGCTATGATGCCACCGCACTCTGCTCAGGTCGTAAGGTGGGACTTGGTCTCAACAACAACAACAAAAAGGAAAGAAATACAAAGTTTAAAAAAGCAAAGAAATTAAAAAAAATAACAATATTTCATTAGCATTATAGCATAGCACAGGCTCATAAAAGAGCTACTTTCCTAAAAGTGCTCTCTTTTGCCTAGATTTTCCCTGCCAACTCCTGAGCATCCTCTAAGATTTTTAAAACATACTATTTAGGTTAATATCCTCATCAGTATTTCTAAAGAATCCCTATTTTCTAAGACAAATGGAAGGGGTAAAACCCCTTTGCATTAGGTTAACCTTTAAACACATATGACATGAAGTCATTTTAAAGCTTTAAATTTACAAAAGAAGATCCAACTAATTATTAGATTAGTTTTAATGTCATTCCAACTATTTATTAAATACTATGCTATTTGCATTAGAAACCTCTACGAAATTAACTGCACTAGTTAAGGCCTGCAGGAGGCTTCCTATAAACAAGATATTAGGGGTTTATCCTGCACCAGATATTAGGGGTTCCTCTGCCTAATTTTTACCCTGTAATGTTTTTTAAATGATTACATGGAGAAATATTAATAAATTAAAAACAATGTTAGAATAAATATAGCTTGATTTCATTCATTTCCTTTTGGCGAAAAAAAAAGTTTAAATAAAACTTCAAGACAAGAGGAGACAGTCACAACCAGGACATTTATGTTGCATATTTTAAAAATTCCCGCATTCATCTGAGTAATGCTTGTCACAATGTTACAGTAACCCCAGGTGATAAGTAAGAAAGGTATTAATCTTCATGTTTTATTTGAAAAATAAATGTCTTTCATAAATTCACTGCAGTTTTACATTCTTGATTTTTCTTTTAATAAATTCAGAAGTAAAAGACCTCTTTTATCCCCTACTTGGTCCACCTTTCTCTAATAACAGCAACCTGTTATTCTACACCTTAATTTTGTCTTTTACTTATACAGACAGATTGACATTGGAGTATGTTTTTTTCATTGTTTGTTTTGTTTGTTTGTTTGTTTTTCTTATGTCAACATTGACTTTTTTCTGGTTCCTCAACACACTTACTTCAAAGTTCATTCTGAGCCTTCTTTTAAATGGTTCTTTGAAAAGTAATCTTGTGTTTGCTTTGGTGAGTTCCCTTTTCTCAGTGGGTTTTCTGGCCCCTTCTTTGTATATTTGATTATTTCCTCTATAAGGATATACATAGTATTTAGTATTACTTCTCTTGTCCTATTATATAATAGTTGCATATATTTTTCTCCCAAATTAGACTGTGGGTTTCTCCATGTGGGACTCAAGATGATTTGCAATTGTTAGGAGTTCAGGAGTTCACTGTCAGTCTGAATGCTGTCTCTGACACGTACTAGGATTTGGTTTGGCACAAGTCACATAATCTCTTATTGGCTCCTTGTTTTTTTTTTTATGCATAACATAGAAATCATGATATTTGCATATCATAGAGTCATGATTTTTTTTATGCATAACATAGAAATCATAGATGTCACAAACTATTGCTTGGAAGGCATGCTTGGCACATAATATATGTTTGATAAATGATAAGTAATGTTGATGCTGTTTTATTTCTATTATTGCTTTCATAACACAGCTGATACACAGAAAATCAAAATGTGTTTTTTGCAAAGCCTTCCGTTACTCCCCAGGAGTTAACTCCTTGCAGATTTTCAAGCAAAAGAATACAACAGAGATCATGGAACAATCTTCCTCTAAGCAAACTGACCCTCCCAAACATATTGGCTTTATGTGACAGACCTTGCCATAGTGCAAATGAAGAGAACTGAAGGCGAAATAAGCCACCTGGCATCTTCTGAAGCATCAAGCCCATAGGAGATAATGAAAACATACATCACTTGTAACCTTTTAGGCCAGCTGGGCTATTGAACATTACAGGAGCATAATGGCTTTCCTGGTGTGTCAGAAATTCTCCACCCCTGTCCACAGGTAGTTTATCAAAGTGGTCTATGCTTACTGCTTCAATCTGCATTTACCTCTAATATGCCCTATAAAACCAAATCCTCTACCTCAAAATCCTCAAGGCCCCAGGAAATTGTTGTGCCTGCCATACTTGCTAAGTGACAAAGACACTGAAAGTTGAAAATCAAGCCTGCTACACTATTGAAATAGAAAGGACAGAAGGGAAGTCATGTTAAAAATAAACAGTTTCAAAGATTTCATGGAAAAAAAGTCAATGCAATTTGCAACTTTATTTGTTGCAGTAACAGCCTGATAAAATGTTGGTGGTGCAAATGCATCAGAAAATTTGACACAGATTGAAAGTGACTATGCGTCCCATTATCCTAAACTCCCCTGGTAATGAAAAATGATTATTTTTTGTTTGGCTGTGTGTGGGAAATAATAGCCCCGATTACCAGGAAAGATAAGCATTCGAAAGGAAGCAAGGGCAGGGATTCTGTGATCTGAGCCTCACAATTCTGATCACTGGCTGTGCATTTTCATTAAGCAGTATTTAAATATGCAAAGAAAGTTATCAATGGAACACATTTAAAAATTGCGTATAGAAATGACACTCATGAAATAGTGAAGTCATTAACATACAAAAAAGGGCAATGTGGTCAGTCAATAATAAAAACCTGACAAAATATTTATTGCAGTATTTCTAAAAGAGTTTTCACATAGGCTTAAATGGCATGCATTCTAGTCTTGGAAAGCAGTTATTTAAAAGAAACCTTAAAGATATGACACATCAAATTGAATTTTCTATAGAAACATTTGAAAGAAAGGAGAGTATAATTAGAATCTGGTATGTGGTCTTCTGAATTAACTGCATTTTTTTTTTCATAATACAGCTCTGTTAACAATATGGTTTGTCTCATACAAGGAATTATAATGCAAAGAATAATTGTACATTGGAGGAACCCAGAGTCTTAAGAGTTGGAGAAGGCAAAAGGTTACTATACTTAAAATAACATCATATCAGAGTACTTATTTTATTTTATAGTTAGAAAAGTTGATCTTAGAGAAATTAAGAATACTTCCCAAAGCCACCCAATGGGTAAAGGTGGGATTTGAATTTAAGTCAACCTCACTGGAAAGATTTGACTGTTTCTTCTGTTATCTCTTTGTATAGATTCTGATGTTATATTTTATTCATTTCTGAATATGTCTATTTTATAAAATCCTTCATAATCATAAAGTAATTCAGAGACCATCTTCAAAATCATTAATTTGACAAGTATATTCACTTTTTTACTTCACTGAAAAACATTTACAGAGAAATCACTAGTTCTTTTTTTTTTTTTTTTTTTTTTTTTTGAGACAGAGCCTCAAGCTGTCACCCTGGGTAGAGTGTCGTGGAATCACAGCTCACAGCAACCTCCAAATCCTGGGCTCAAGTGATTTTCCTGCCTCCACCTCCCAAGTAGCTGGGACTACACGTGCCTGCCACAACCCCCAGCTATTTTTTGGTTGCAGCCATCATTGTTGTTTGGCAGGCCCGGGCTGGATTCAAACCCACCAGCTCAGGTGTATGTGGCTGGCGCCTTAGCCACTTGAGCCACAGGTGCCAAGCCAAAATCACTAGTTCTTAAGTGTCATTATTAGTAATCACCACTGATTTATGACCATAACAATACCTCTAGGAATAGAATTACTCTCAACTTTTCCAGTTGCATGTAGGATAAACCCATTCCAAATGAACTGTAACAACACACAGAGATTAACAACAGGACCCTGGAGATGTTCCCAGGAGTGAGGGAAGGCTGCAGGAATCAGGGCAGCTTTGGGGCTCTAAGACATTGAGCTTGGGTATTTCCTAAGCATGGTTCACAAGCTCCATCTCTCATCTTCACTTCTGTTTGGAAGTGCTGCTGTAATAGAATGGGTAATTTATAATGAAAAGAAATTTCCTAGATCATGACTGTGGAGGCTGCAAAGTCCATGATTGAGGAGCTGGCATCTTACAAACATCATTCCATGGCAGAAGCCAGAAAAAGGGTAAGAGAGAGAGATAAAACAGGGAACTTGACTTACCATTTTGTAAGGAATCTACTCTTGCAATAATGGCATTAATCTATTAACTCTGTCCAAATGGCCTAATCACCTCTCATTATGCACCACCTCCCAACACTGTTGCATTGGGGATTAAATTTCCAACACAAGCTTTATTATTATTATTGTTGTTGTTATTTTTAAATCACAACACAAGCTTTTTTGGTACACACCCTCAAATCATAGCATTATATGACAGGCAGAATTCTGAACATTTCTTATATGTTATATTATTTAATCTTCACAATAACCATATGAAATAAGTTACATTTTATCTCCAAGAAAGACTAGCAAGTTTAAGGCTTAGCAATGTTAAATTTCTCAAGGTAGCATGGCCAGTAATTAGGAAAAGCTGGATTGAATATGGTGTATATCTGGATGTAGTCCTTACAAGGATTCTATGCCACCTCTAGGTTTGGAACCTTAGTCTGTTTGTGGTAGTACAACAGAAATGCCACAAACTAGATGGTCTAAATAACAAACAGCGATTTGTTATAGTTGTTGGGGTGAAAAAGTCCAAAGTCAACCCAGCAGGTACAGTGGCTGACAGGGCCCTGCTACCTGTTCCAATGGATATCCGTCTTCTTGGCCATGTTCCTGGGGTATACTTCATTTTATTATTTTATTATATTTTTCATTTGGAGACTAATATATCTTGATGAGTATAATGTATACCTGCCTTATTTTGCCTAAACTTTCAAGAAAACATCTTTTCTGCTTTTTAATTCAAATTGTATTTGTTTATATCTCCATACTTGTTTTTTGTATTATAAAATAATTTAAGCATTTATTTTAGAATGTATTATGGCACAAGAAGTTTTATGTAACAGATAGTTACAAAATAAAAGAACAGATACAAAGTACAAGAAAATGTTTGTACTGGTAAAAAATTTATGGTATTCATGTTTGCCATTGGTCTGTCTTCTTTAGAGAAGGTTCTATTCATCTCTCTTGCCCAGTGATATAAGCGATTGCTGGCTCTTTTTTTGGTTGATTAATGTGAGTTTCTGACAGAGTCTAGTTATCAAGCTTTTGTCCAATTCATACTATGCAAATATATTTGCCAATTCTGATGGTTGTTTATTTGCTTTGGTTGTTGTCTCCTTAGCTGTACAGAAGCTTTTCAGTTTAATTCTCATTCGTTTATTTTTGTTGTTGCTGCAATCGCCATAGAAGTCTTCATGAAATCTTTCCTTAGACTGATATCTTCAAGTGTTTTCCCCACACTTTCTTTGAGGATTTTTATTGTTTTATGCCTTAGATTTAAATCTTTTCTCCATCTTGAATCAATTTTTCTAAGTGGTGAGAGGTGTGGGTCCAGTTTCAGTCTTTCACATGTGGTGATCCAGTTCTCCAAGAACCATTTATTGAATAGGAGTTCTGTGCCTTAGTGTATGTTCTTGTTGGGTTTATCAAAGATTAGGTGGCAGTAAGATGTTAGTTTCATCTCATAGTTTTCTATTTGGTTCCAGATGTCTATGTCTCTATTTTTGTGCCAATACCATGCTATTTTGATCACTATGGTCTTGTAGTACAGCCTAAAGTCTGGTAGGCTCATTCCCCTGACTTTTGCACCCCTAATTTATCAGAGAAATGCAAAATCAAAACCACCATTAGATATCACCTAACCCCAGTGAGAATGGCCCACATCACAAAATCTCAAAGCTGCAGATGCTGGCGTGAATGTGGAGAGAAGGGAACACTTTTACACTGTTTGTGGAATGGCAAACTAATTCAACCTTTTTGGAAGAAAGTATGGAGAATTTTCAAGTCAAATTAAACCTCCCATTTGATCCTACAATCCCATTACTAGGCATCTACCTGGAAGGAAAAAAATAATTTTATCTTAAGGACATTTACACTAGACTGTTTATCATAGCTCAATCTACAATTGCCAAATTGTGGAAACAGCCTAAATGTCCACCAACCCAGGAATGGATTAACAAACTGAGGTATATGTACACCATGGAATACCATTCAGCCACTAAAAGAGATGGAGACTTTACATCTTTTATGTTAACCTGGATGGAGGTGGAATGCATTCTTCATAATAAGCATCACAAGAATGGAGACGCAAGAATCCAATGTACTCAATCTGATATGAGGACAGTTGATGTGAACAGCTATGAAATGTGTTTTCTTATGTCCACTAGTTTTAAAAGCCATGGTCTTTGTTACTTTGATGTCCATAGTTCTGGTAGGTGCATATCAAATATGAGTGGGACCTCATCCATATTTGCAATTTGGGACAGCTCAAAGTTGTATGTCTATCAGAGATTGATTACATAGGGATGAAAGTCCAAAACTTGGTTATTATAGGCTGCGGGAATTTTAGAGCAAATTTTGTGTCCTTATGCTCAAATCAAAGAAATTTCCTTTCTTTGTAAAGGTCAAGTACCATTTAGCTATCCCTGAGAAATTACCAAGGTTTTTTTCCTGTGCAATCTTTTTACCCTCTTCTTGTGTCACCTGGTTGAAACAGAGATCCCAGAATCGAGGTCTTCACCTCCTGCTCCACCTCCAGCCACTTTGGAGGTTTCTCTCTCCTTGCTTTCTTCAGTCTTGGATTCTGAAGAAGGTTTTCTTCCTGTTCTCTCCAACAAAAGACTGATGACAGTCTTTGGAGAGAAGGTCCAAAGTGTCTCTCAGGAGCTCTGTTGACAAACTCTTTAGCCTATTTAATAACTGCTAGCTTAAAGCTTGCAGTGTAGAAAAACCATTTCAACATTTTCCAAGAGATTTTCCAATACCTTTTGTAAAAATATGAGCTAAATTGCTAGCTCTCACCTAAAGTGTATAAAGAGAAATATGTCATTGTTCCTTGGCCAAAAATGCTTTTTTGTTAGTTCCCAGTAAGTTCAATAAGACTACCATACTCTAGGGTGTATTTTTGCTCACAAATATAGTTGTTGCTTTCTAGAGTTACATTTCTAACACATAAGCATAAGTAAAAGAATGAAAACATTTTTATAGATATGTAATTAGTGTTACCCATGGTTGATGCACATCCTTATTCTTCCCTCACAAATTTGGGCAAAAAAAGGTAGAATGCAATAGCTCTGCACAAGTGCAACTATAGCACATTATAGCCTCAAATTTCTGGGTTCAAGTGATCCTCCCACCTCAGCCTCCCAAGTAGTTAGGACTATAAGTATGTGCCACTATGCCCAGCTTCTGGAGTCCCTTTTATAAGGGGACTAATTCCATGTATCAGGCTCCACCCTTATAATGCACCTCCTAATATGATCACAATGGGGACTGGAAATTCAATATATAAGTTTTGAGGGGATACAAGCATTCAGTCTATAAAAGAATTATTTTTCTTTTGTTAATCATTACTATACATGTCCTGGTTTTTAGGTCCCAGATGCCCTACTTCGTAAATATTTTAGTTAATGCCCTTTAAAATGAGGTTTTGAAGCACATTTCATATATCAGATGTAAAATAAGAAGTATTATTACACCTGTAATGTAGACTGTCATTTTAATGAGGTTACTGGGTTAATTTAGAACAATAGCATCAACATGGTTAATTCTGTTTATACTTTAGGTCATATATAATGCTTCAAGCCTTTTCTTACAGTGTGTTGCCAAAGCAGGCATTTGTCTCTTTTGGAAATTACACGCTTGACAGTTCTACATTTATCTCCTATACTAAGCTTTGTTTAAATTCATTGCTGGGTTAAAATTTTTTCTCGATCTTGATCATCTGTCTCAACAGCAAATACGCTGAAATATGATCTTTTTATTCATTGTATTAGATAGTATCAAATCATTTACTACACATTAGAAATTGCATGTGACTTATTATTTGTGATTGTTGCATATTTGCTTCTCCACTAAATGATGAGAGTAGGGACCCTGTCTACTTCATTCACCACTGAATTCCCAGTGGCTTGCTAGGTGTTTGGCACCTATAAAGTAGTTAACCAATAAATAATTTAAAATAAATAAATAGATGAATCTACTGATATTGTAATATATAAAGCATACATTTCATCTAATTCAAAGTCAAATTTTGTTATTGCTGTGCTTGGTTTCATTTTTAAAGTTAAGATGAAATAGCAGGGAATATTGATGTTTTCCCACTTCCAGCTCATGTATCAGGTGGAAACATGTTCAGATCTGTTCCTACTGCCTTGGCTTTGTTCACACTGTTTCCTTTGCACAAACTTCTGTTTTTATACTGGGTAATCTTTTCATCTCCAATCTGAAATTTTTCCATTATCACATCATCTGTAAGTCTGTTCTGCTCTCCCCATGGTGAACTCTTCCACACTCATGTCTCTACGGCGTAATTCAATTATTGGCCTTATCATCTTTCATTATCATCGTTTGTTTAAATGCTTATACCTTGGAGGATGAAATCTGTCTCCTATTACAATATTAGTTTCATATACTTGGAAACTAATAGAATATCTGGAACATAGTAGCCATTACCATGTTTATCACTATTATGATCAACAAATCCCTATTTCTTGTGGAATTTATCTATAAATTCTTCACCAAAGATCCTACCACAGATCCATATTCTGATGATGACAATGATTTTGATGTTGATAGAAGTTAGTTGCTAAAAACAAAGCACTGAGAAAAATCCAGTTTATAGAAGCAAAGGAAGAATATAAGAATGAAGAATTTTTGTGTGTGGAGGGAGGATTATTAAATGAATCAGTGAAGAAATAATAGGAGAATTTATGTTTCAATATTGTACAAGTGTCCTCAACAGAACTTATATTTTAGTGTGAGTCTGCCTGGCAGATAAACTGCTCAGTTTACATTTTACTTTTATTTTCTTTTTCCATTTTCTCTTTTAGACTATCTCCCAGATTTTCAAAAGCATCAATCCTTTCCTCTGTCTTCCCCACCTCTCATTTGTTATTTAGCCTATGACATTAACTCCACTGAAAATTGACTTCGTAAGATAAGATCAAGGGGTGATATATAATCCTAATGAAAGACCACATTTGAAAATGCAAAATAAGATAATCTATAACAATAATGTTTCATACATAAAGAGGCAGCTGGCACTCTAATCATAATAGCTTGGGTTCAAATTCTGACTATTACTCACTAGTTGTAAAAATTACATTAGTTTACTAACTCTCTGAGCTTAAGTTTCCTCACCTGTATGACTGGATAATATCTACTTCATGTAAGTATTGAGAAGAAGAAATAAAATCACTTATTCAGAATAGTTGACTAATTGGTGCTTAATAAATATTAAATTTATTTCAGTTAAAATAAAACTATATGTTCCTTAGATATTTAACTTATTTAATTCAAGTTATACTCTGTTTTATAATTTTAAGGAATGTATATTTGAAGAGGTAACTTGTTTTAGGTTGTCAAGCCAGTAACTGGAGCAATCAGGATTAGAATACACAAACAATAAAGAAAAAGGTATTTAAAAGAGGTACTGTAAGAGTTAGGGTGTCAGAAAGACTTTTGAGAATATAGACAATACTATAACGTAACAAATAAGGAAAAATGTACTATGGTGCCCTGTAACTGGTGAGTGATAATTAATAAACATTTTCCAAAAGATGAATCATGCTTGATTTCAAGCAAGGCATGGCCAACTCTCATTTGTTTAATCACCCGTTTTAAAACAAATGCAAGAGTATGTTTAATTGGCATCTGAAATATTAATAGATCTTTGAAACTCTGAGAGCCTCTGCTTAGAGCTTTCAAGGAATTATTAATTTCTTTGGAACCTCAGGGGACCTTTTTGGGGATAGAAAATTGATAGAGGTTTGCGAACGCCCAAGAAGAATCCTATACTTCAGAGAACAATAATCAAAACAAAGATAATCTCAGACTAATAAAATGGTGGCTTCATGAGTCCATTGCACTCAATAGCAGTCTTTTCCTAATGCTCATTAAAAATCTGAAGAATGCAGGGGCCGCTTAAATTTTATTCTGGAAAAGTAAGTCCATTGACAGCAGGTATTTATTGAAGAAGTATTAACAGAAGTCTAGGTATTTATGGAGCTCTGGTCCTGGGAGTAAGTGCATACGGAAGTTCTTTCCCTCCCCCTCCTTTGTGCAGTAAGGGAAGCCTGAGGCCATTTTCTGTGAAGCTGCTCTGGGCAAACCCTGAGGGTTTTCTCACTGCTGAGCATACCCAGTGGAGGCCAGCTGAGTAGAGGTGATGAAACTGGAGAGGATGAAAGCATCACTACCGCAGGCCTGCTTTAACTCTCATTCAATCACGGAGCATCTACTAAACAAGATTCACAACACACAAGCCCTTGTGTCAGAGCCTTTGATCAGCCAGCGGTGCACAGGTGCTTGTACTTAGAAGCAGGGAAAGTCATACCGCAGCAAAGTCAGTCACCTTTGTCAAAGCAGAAAAGGCATTTTTGTTCTGGGGTCTATAGAGGTGTTTCTGGAATCAGGTCCTGAGACCTCAGGATGCTATGACGGCCATCTCATAAACTTGAAGATTTGATGTGGAAAGGGCTTTGAGGATCACCTGCATTCTGTTTCCTGTACACAGCAGAGGGAATTTTATGAAGCGTCTAAGACAGAGTTTTCCAGAGTCAGGACTACAAGCACATCTCCCAATATTTGATATGTATTTCTGCTTCTCGAACAAAATTAAATAAATGCGGCTTTTTCCAACAAGTTGCTCATTCTCCATCTCCTATGATACTTTCAGTATCACTTACGGAGAAAGTAAACTTCACTTTTCATAAAATAGCCAAGTTAATACTTATTTGGATAATCGGGGTGCCCAGAAAAAAAAAAGCAAGATCCTCAGAGATTGTGCTCTTAGTGGCTATGCTAATCTGGAGATGATAATCCTTTACTATTAAAGAGTAAAAGACACCATATCAAAAGTGTCCAGCTGACAGCAATGTCTCACACTTCCTTGGTGTTTAATAAAACTAGTTAGAATGGATAGCATATTTTTTTTTAAATGGTATTAATTCCTTTGCTGAATTTTGTGCTTTATTCTTTCACTGTCCACGTAGAGGGACTTTATTACTCCTTTAAAATTTAACTATTACAGGTTTGCCCTTTTTTCAGCCTCTTCCAACATATTTAGCTATCTAGAGTCTGGACTTCTAGAAGTGTCACCTCATCCCTGATGTTCATTCTCCTCTAACCCTGGTTTTTCTCCTGTATGGAAACATACACATGTCTCTCTGCTTCTCATTTTCAGAATGAGTATCCTTTAGTATTAAGAAGCTGAAGGTGCTCAGGCATTACTAGTCTATGCATGATGAGGTGGTCTTCATTTGGTCATTAAATATACTCATTTTTAATTGAAGTAAAAAACCTACCAGGCTCTGAATATATGTATTGCAAGAAAAGAAAAAAAAAAAAACAAAGAGTATCCTATCAAGACTGGCAATCAAAGTCTCTACAACTTAAAAAAAAAAAAGTTATTTTACAAGGCTATATGTGAAACTTAGTAAATGTAGAATGTAAATGTCTTAGCACAAGAACTAAAAAAATGCCAGGAAGGCTATGTTAACCAGTGTGATGAAAATGTGTCAAATGGTTTATGAAGCTAGCGTATGATGCCCCATGATCATATCAATGTACACAGCTATGATTTAATAAAAAAAAAAAAAGTTACAAAAATTTATATCAGAAGAGGAAATGGTTTTACTAGATTCTTGATTTAGAGTCCCAACTCCTGGTTTCTAACAGAGAGACAGAAGGGCAGGCCAGGCCAATTCATTTGCCCCAGCCAATGTTCCCTCACCTATGAAATGAGATTAATCAACGTCCTACTCCCAGACTCATGGTAAGGGGTTTGCAGTAAAGACACAGAGAAACCCACATTCACATCCAAGAATCCTTAGAAAGTGCTAGCATATTAAGCCTTTTACATTGTATTTTATTTAAGTCCCAATACCCGACAGGAGAGATAAAACTTATCCTCATTTAACAAAGGAAAAGCCAGAGCTCAGATATGATGTGTCATACCTGATGCATGTGTCAATTACTTTTGGACCATAAAATGCCATTTATTGTTATTATTATCCCTTCGAAATGTAAGTGGACACAGATGCTTGGCCTCTGTCACGGAAGCGAAGCTATCACTCTATACCTCCCCTTTTCTCTCATTGCCAGGATTTGCACACGCGCTGTCTGTGCTGGAGACTCCCTTATCCAGGCACCTTCCCCTTCTTATGCCCCTGCAACTTTCCTCTTATCCCCACAACTGCCAAAAACAGAATCATAAGAGAAATAGTTTTCATTCAAATAATGAGGCTGGAATTTCATTATTTCTTAATTAATTGGAAAATACTTCTTTTCTCTCTTTCCACCCTTAATTTTGTGCCTCTCTCTTTCATTTCCTAATCTGTGATGAAAAACTGCATTCATAAATGAAATCAATAGAAAATTTGTGTGAATGGATATCAACTTCACTCTAAGGGAAAAATTACATTATTCAAGACACCAACTCAAAAAAGAATGGCGGGGTTTTGAGGATTAAGTTAATGTAATCTTGAATTTATTCCGTGTATTGTTATTGAACAATGCTATATACTGGGTATAAATCAGTCCATAAGATAGATGCACTTTTGTCTCTTGTGGGTTTACACCTTATCAGAGAAAAAAGAATTTGTCTGTGTCATTGAAGGGTCTGCATGAAAAAAATGAATTTGTGGTTGCTAATAACAATAGTAGTAATAGTGGCTGTGGTTGTTACAGCAATAGTTCAACTTTACTGATTTTTTACTGTATTCCAGGCATTGTTCTACACACCTTGTAGGTATGGACTCATTTGATTACTGTTCTAAATAATAAACTGGTCATATAACTTTCCCATATAACTGTCCAGTTGTGTTTTTTGCAGATCCACATTAATGGATAAGCCATCTGAGCATGTAGAAGACACTGGAATATCATACACTCAAGCATCATTGGAAATAAAACTTGATAGGGTAAATTGAGTGAATGGATATCAACTTCACTCTAAAGGAAACAGAGTGAAGAACATTCATTTGCTGAACTCTTTTCAGGAAGAGGAAAAACAGTGGTTGAAAATAGTTTGTATAGTTTCTGAGTGTGAGCTTGAGAACTCTCAGTGAGGATGCTTGAGTCCCAAGAGTTATTCTGCAAAGGACCTTTAGGAGAGGATAGGTCCTATTAACTTCCACCTGTGTTTGTTTTTTTCAGATGGAAACAGATCTCTCTCTACACTAGCTGGCAGCCTGAGCACTCTGGTCAGTGTCACTGCTAGTCCTCCACGCAGTCCTAAGAGTTGCCTCTAAACATATGTTGGAGAGGACTCCAAAACTATGATTCAGACAAGCACCAAGTTATCAACCTCTTTCTTTCTTTAAACATCTGAACTTCAGGATAATTATGTCAAACAATTTCATAGTTTATAAGTCCTTCCTGCTCTGGGACCTAGCTTTCTAGCCTCGCCTGCCACCATCTGTCTCTGTTCCTGCATGCCACAACTACCATCTCTCTAATTCCTTTCTCTAAATATTTACTTATCTGGAATCTCTACTAAGCCGGAGCACCATTAAAACAATTATTTGTCCTATTCATCTCTGTACTCCATTGCTGGTGTCCTGTATAATGCGTAAGATGGGTGTAATAAATATTTGCTAAATAATAATTTTCTACTGAAGGAAAAATCATAGTAATTGTTTAGTAATTCATACCCACTACACCTAAGAAAATCTTATGCACAGATAAGACATCCAGTAAATATTTGTTGAACATCTATATGATCATCTTATTCCTTGTTCCTTTAGATAATTTTTTATTTCCTCCAACAAGAGAAAATCATCTTCTTTTTCTTCAAATCCTCTTTTGCTAGCTATTCTTATCTTTCAGAACATCCAGAATTTTTCAAAACCCTGAAGTGTGTTCAAAATGTGTTACTTATAGACTAATTGGCAAAGCCATGTAAGTGCAATGATGGGAGCTCAATTTCTGGGTAGAGCCTTATTTGGTTCATCATAATTTGACAAGTTGGCATCTTTGAGGTTAATGAGAAAATTCATTTTAAGTGACATCCTGGGCATTTTAGAAGAGCAGCAGTCACACTAATAGGAATTGCGTGTTATACATACTGCATGGTTTTTGCAACTTTTCTTTAAAAAATGTAATGAATTATTTGATTTGCTTAACTCTAGATAAGAAAAGAAACAAAAGTCGATACCTAGACTTGTACAGAGAAACAATCTATCGTTGATTATAAATATTATGTTTAATCACTTATTCATGAATACACTAGAAGATTTAAGAAATTGTCGCACATTGCCAATTTTGTAGTCTCCCCAGGAGTATGACAAGTAAAATACAGGCTGATCTGAATGTATTATAGCACAGGATGTATCAACTTAATGTGGGAGGTGGAAGATTGAGGTGAAAGCCCAGGTTGGCAAACATAGGCTTTCTAAGTGAGAAATTTGTCTACGTATTTTCTAAAAATCACTTTTTATAATCATTGCAGAAAAGTGTCACTGGTCTTCATAAAGATCCTTTTAAAATAAGCTAACCCCTCTGTGTATCAACAAGCCACTCTTTCTCCAAAGGCATTCCATTAAAGAGTCAAATAGCATTCAAGATAGGCCCATGGGAAGACATAATTCAACCAAAGATCGTTTACTAAATGAATATTTACTAGCTAGTAGGTACTAGCACTACCAAAGGCAAGCAGTTTGCCAGGTGCTAGAGAAAAAACAGCAAAGGGCAGACTTACAGTCACTGTCCATAAGGAACACACATTCTAGTGGGAAGTGCTTGCAGTTCTAGGAGGCTCAAGGTTAAAACGTTCATGGGTGAGAGATTCTATAGACGAGAATACAGCTAGTGAACACTGTCAGGAGAAGATGAAGCTGGTTATTGCTGGGTGAGGTGGAGCCTACTCCTAATTATCTTTATGAAAATCTTTACACTAACACCGGTTATTCTGGAAGAAACAGAACACAGACACCGCCTCTGTTTGAAGCACAAGAGCTGGCTGTTTTTCCACGTTGACAATGTTTTTTCTTAAGTTCAGCTTCTCGTGTTGGTCGTTAATGACCTGTTTGCTACTTCTGCTGAAGAATGAATATACTTCACAAAGTGAAGTGTATATGGAAAAGAAAGGACTTTGAGATTATTCGATTTAAGTACTTACATACTAATCAGTAATAACAATATCCAGCATTTGTGTTATGATTCACTATTTGCAATGTGCTGTCAAAATGCATTGTCTTAGTGGTGTTCAGCCCTACCTGTGCGTCAGAATTGTGTGTGCAGGTTGTTAAAACCACCAACACTTGGACACCAGTCCTGCAGATTCTGATTCAGTAGGGGTATTTTTAAGGAGCTTCATGGATGATTTCGAATTGCAGTCAGAGCTGGAAACCACAGTTTTATGTAATTTATTTTTCTGCAGTGTCCCTGGGAAACAAGCTTTATTAATGCTCCATGAACTTTCACGCTTTTGTGTTGGAATGCTTCTCCTCAGGGGCCTCCTCGGGGAAGCCTTCTCCAACCACATCTCCCACTAACACCACCACCACCCAGACAAATCCAAATCACAAACAAGTGCCTTTGGCATACCTTCAATTTGTCATCCTCCGTGCTGTGATTTTTATCTCGGTGGCTTATGTGACTCTTTTCTACCTGCTTTTGAGCCCCTTCAGGGTGTGAGCTATTATCTACTCACCCTCATAGCTTAACATTACTCGGACATGATAGGAGTAAAAATAATAAAGATTACAGTAACATTTTGTGCTTATGGAGTGCCAGGCATTATTTATAGCATTATATATGCATGAATTAATTTAATGTCAATGACAATCATGTGAGAGGGAGGGTAGGTATCGTCATTATCCTTATTTACACATGAGAAAATAGGAGTACCAAACAGCCAATGACCTAATGTCACACTGCGTATTTAGTGAAGGTGTTAATATCATGTCCACATCCAAGAATGAAGAAAATGCTTTTCATTTACAAATGAGAGAACTGAAACCCTTTCAATCATGCCAGTCCTGTGAGTGTTGACTGTTTATTCTGTGGTTTAGATACTTGCTCTTACAGTAAATATAATGGCAGTAAATAGTACTGGAGTTAGGGGGATTCTTCCAGTTCGGTGAATCCTATACCTGGTGCTTCTCCCACATCGTGCTATTATCTTTGCTAAATGGGGGAAAGCTGAACCACCGCAGCCCAAGTGCGTCCAGTAGAAAACAGATGATGTTAACAAGCAGGGCCAGCCATCTGCTAACATACTGATTTGCCACTGGGGGAAAAAAAAAAAAAAAAAGGATGGCATTTGTTCACATTTCCAGATTATTTAAAAATAAGGAGCAGTGGGAGTTATTAAATTGGGCAATCTGGGTTCTAAGTAGCATTTATATATCTTTTTTTCCCCTATATGCCTTCTTTAAAATTAAATTTTTAATAACCTTTAAGCCTTGCAGCCTTGAGGGAATAATTTCTTTCACAGTAGTTCAAAGGTTTAATTTCACAGTAAAGCTTTTGAAATATGGTATTATCCCTTTTGTTCTAGAAAATTACCGTTTAAAAAAATCATATTTCAAAGTAATGATTGTAATGAGAAAAAGATATGAGGCCTAACTTCAAAAGGGAAAAATGATAACCTCACCTGTGATGTCCTCTAGTGAGCCTGTCCCTGGTGGATTCCAATTTGTAACAGTTTGAAAATCTTTGGAATTGTAGTCTCTGCCCAGTAATACAGCCTGGACTGTAGTCCAGGAAGGGGGGGGGGGTAGGATAGACACAACAGAAACCATTAGCTTTCTTATTTAAATAAAATACAGTATGTATTTAGTCTTGCTGTATCTGTGCATTCTTCAATGCTATTTCTAAATAGGGTTACCTGCGGTGTTCTAAAGCCATTTTCTTGAACGTTAAAGTTGTATGTGTAGTTGCAGAAAAGACAGTGGAAATTGTCAAGTGGAGTAGAGCCTGGCGGGGAAGGGGAAGAGAAATAACAAATACTAGGCATTCAGCTTCTGCTGGATAGACACTGTGCGGCAGGCTTTACACAAACAGATACACGGCATGTCCCAAAAATTTCCAGTAAGTTTCCACACATAGGCAAAAATGGGAAATTGTAGCTAAACGTACCTTTGTTTTCTAAACATTTATTACAAAATTTTACAAAGAGGTGGCCAACATGTAGAGAATATTTTGTAAATATTTCATAAAATTTGGGGACTCACTACATGTGAACTTTTTTAATATTCAAAGCATCCCTGTGAGAGACATATGCTATTAGTCCATTTTACACCTGATTTGGTTACTTAAAAAACAATCCTCACTGCAACTTTTAATTAGAGGTCCGTTGGACTATTAATCTTGTTATAGGAGAAGTTAAAGATGTGTTAACTTGTAAATTAAAAAAGACGTAAGAGGTGATGATGTGATGAAATAAAAAAAGATGAGGGAATGGTATGAGGCCAGGATCCAAGACATGGGAAGCTTTGGGAAGCTGGGAGCAGCCAAGACTAATACCCTCCCTGGAGCCTCCAGAAAGAAATAGCCCTGCTGACACCTTGACTTTGGCCTAGTGAGACCCATATCAGACTTCTGACCTTCAGAACAGTAAGAGAATAAATGTGTTGTTTTAAGCCACCAATTCTATGGTAATTTGTTATAGCAGCAATAAAAACTGATACCTCATATCAAATACTTAAATTGAGAACTTAAAAAATTTATTAATTTCTTTAAAAATAACAATTGGTGGGTAGAGCCCATGGCTCAGTGGGTAGGGCACCCACCTCATATACTGAGGGTGGCCGGTTTGAACCTGGCCCCAGCCAAACTGCAACGAAAAAATAGCCAGGTATTGTGGTGGGCAACTGCAGTCCCAGCTACTTGAGAGGCTGAGGCAAGAGAATCGCTTAAACCCAGGATCTGGAGGTTGCTGTGAGCTGTTACACCATGGCACTCTACTGAGGGAAATAAAGTGAGACTCTGTCTCTGGAAAAAAATAAAAAAAGTAATAATAACAATTGGTGCCTTTCTTGTTAGTCTAAAAATCACATTTTTATTAAAAATAAATATAATGTTAAAAATACCAAAAAATAAAAAAGACATAAAATAAGTTAATGAACACAGACTAATGGGATGAGAACTATAGTATATGCATGGGAGAAGTACAGCCATATGTGTTTAGAAGCAATAACACTACCATTAGCTACTAAAGATTGAAATGAAGGGGTATGTGTATAGTAGTCAGGGACACCAGAAAAAGACTCAGAATACACGGATACTATTTCTAGGGCTACAAAACTTGGATAAGTCACTGAAATTATCTTAGCATCATTTCCTACCCATAAGAAATGGGTAAAAAAGATGTTCAATGATACCCTCTCCTGTTTAAAGGGATAAGGCTGTGGAGAGGCTTTCTGAACTATAAAATACCATGCTTAAAACAAGATAATTATCATGATTAAG
The DNA here is from genome assembly GCA_963574355.1 of Loris lydekkerianus. Lineage (NCBI taxonomy): Eukaryota > Metazoa > Chordata > Mammalia > Primates > Lorisidae > Loris > Loris lydekkerianus. The sequence goes on along the minus strand of CAUYPK010005937.1, from coordinate 9,113 downwards.
TACAAGACAATCATTTGAATGGATTCAATTTAATGTGGAAACATTAATACCATTTTGAATGGCTTATAAAAATATAGACAATTGATCATAATATGATAAACTTAATTCCTGCAATTCTATACACTACTTTAAACTTTGCATAATAGTTAATTTTATTGAATACATATTATTTGCTACCCTGTATGATAAGCACTCTGCATGCCTTATCTTATTAAAACATTCTAATAAATTAAAAGAATTAGCATTATTATAAATTTTAAGAAGCTGAGGCTTGGAGCAGTTGGACAGTTTTTGCAAGAGCACACTAAACTGAGATCAAGATTCAAAACCAGGTCTTGGCTGGGTTGATAGCTCACACCTATCTCAACATATTGGAAGGCCCAGGTGAGAGAATTGCTTGAGGCTAGGAGTTTAGGACTAGCCTGGACAACACAGCAAGACCCTAACTCTAAAAGAAAAAACAAGTAATTAAAAAAATTAGGCATGGTGGCACATGCCCGTAGTTCCAGCTTCTTGGGAGGCTGAGGTAAGAGGACTGCGTGAGTCATTCAAGGCTGCCATCGTGAACTCTGATCATGCCCCCGTACTCCAGCCTGGGCAACATGCTGTCCTGTCTCTTAAAAAAAGAAAAATAGGCAAAACTAAGTTTCTCTGATTTATTCATTATTATTTGACTTTTTCAACAAATCTTTATTAAGTTCTTACTATGCTAGGTGTGGGAATACAGTGGTGAGCAATGTGACACAGTCTTCACACTTGTGATCTTATTGCCTAGCAATAAGAGGATGTTATTAAGTATACAAATATATGATTAATCAATTAATTATAGGTTAAGTTTTTTAGATGTTTAAGGGTGCTTAAACTGGTAGGTATAGGATACACACACAGAATACTCTTGTTATATTTGAAATATATACATATATATATTTTTTTCTCCTTCCTGATAGGAACCTTATGGAGAAAATGTGGGTAACAGACTTTTATTCTCTTCATGTCCAAGGAGTCATTTATTCTGACTAATTTACTGCTTAATTCTGACTTTTTTCCAGCTAATATTTTATGTTTTATTGCTTAAACAGTATCTATATTTGATTTTAAATACCATGAAACTATGATCCACCAGCAAAAAATAAAGTGTGGCTATTGGATACATATCTTCTGGAGTAGCCAAATGGCCCTGAGGTTGGACTCAGGAATGAATGTCTTTGCTGGCCCAAGGACTGCATTGCCTGGATTGATATAGTTCCACCTTTCAAACACATCAACTTAATTTTTTAAATAACTTTTTGTCTCTAAACCAAGAAACCCTGTTTGATAAATCTAAACACATGAGTGGACCTATTGCAACCTATGTTATAGGTGGTTGCAGTATATAAAAAATATATAGATATTTTGTCTTTATCTCTGGTTTTCAGAGAGTTAATAAAACAGAATTTTCTGAGTAATAGCAGTCTCTTTTGACTATTCTTGTATCTAGATAACTTCAGGATAGGGCTGGTTACCAGAGAAGCCAATAATATGATTAGAGGGTTAATGCTATCAGCCTGTCCTGTCCCCATCTCTGTTATCAGAGGATCAGCGGGCAAAGACTAGCTGGACACCGACTCCAATCACCCATGATCAATGATGTAATCAATCCTATCTATGTAATGTAATTTTGATAAAAACTCTGAGACAATGAGAGGTTTGAAGGGGCTTCCAGGTTGGTGACTACAGAGACGTGTTTGATAGGTGGCACTCCCGGAGAGGTCCAGAAATTCTGTATACTTGTCCCCCTCCATACCTTGCCCATCTATCTCGTCCATTTGTTTGTTCCTGAGTTGTATCTTCATAATAAAACTGCAATCCTATGTATATTATAGCACTTTCCTAAGTTCTATGAGTTGTTCTAGCAAATTATCAAGTCCTAGGGAGGTCATGAGAGTAGTCCTGAATTTATAGTTGGCCCAACAGACGTACAGGGAGCCTGGGCACCTCATTTGCAGCTGACATCTAAAGTGGGGGAAGTTTATCGACTTTCTGTGAGGTCTTCCCTAATTCTGACTAGCTTGTGTCAGAATTGAATTGAGTTATAAGAAACCAAGTTTGTGTCAGAATTGGTTTGTGTTAGAATGACATACAGAGGGTACCAAAGAATATATATACACATTCTAAGGGAAAAAAAACTGTATTAAAAAGAATCTATATTAGAATTGTAATACTCAATGAACACCAATAATATTTGTTGTCTTGCATATTGTATTTTGTGTCTTTTGCAATTGCAGAAGTCAATTCTGACTTGAGTATTATAATTTTAATATAGTTTTTTTCTTTTATAAAATTTGTATAAATCTTTTTTTTCACACTCTGTATTTGAATTGCTTGGAAACACCACATAGTGGTAAAAGGGTTTTAACTTGATTTTACCAAAGGATTGTGATTACATTATGAGTGTGCCAGTTAGAATTTATGTGACCTTGGACAAGTTACTTTATTTCTTGGAGTGCCTGTTTCCCATTCCATGAGATTGAATTGCTCAAAAGAAGACTGTAAGAAATATTAATTTTGTTATTATAAATATAGGGATTTCCTCAATAGCTGACACTTTTAATTTTTAATTTTTTAGTAATTTTTAATTTTTCCCCTTCCCTCCTTTTTTTCTCTCAATATAAATTCTAGCACCAGATACTTAGTAATAGCCCAGAACTCTTGTAAGATTCAATTTTTTCATATCCAATGTTCCTGTAAGAAATGATGTCTTTAAGAATGTCTTACATATCTAGAAATAGAAAAAAATGTTTATGTAAATCTCACATCTCATGTCTATTTTCCTCGTTTTCCAGATGAGCACATTGCATAAGGAATGACGACTTGGTAGATGTCATCAGGTTACTCAGCTGTTATCAAGTCCTGCCTTCTCAGTCTGTCACTCAGCCTGCGTATTTCTCTTGGCACAATTCATAGGCCAGGGTCAGATCATTTGTCAGGCAATGTCTTGGTTTGGGGTTTGGGAAATGTAGTCACCACTTTAGACTATATTGTAATTAAAATGCAGGAGATAGTGCAAGAAATGACACTGAATGAATTAACATTTACAATATTTTAGCTACAGGATTTTCTTGCAGGGGCCAGAGTCAGGAAAGGAAGGGGTAGGGTATTTGCTTCTAATACTTTAATAGTAGATTGCCTTTAAGTTCTAACTATGAAAGTTCTAACTAAACTGGCCTCTCTGATAAGACAGACCAGCCAGCCTCTGCATGTTTTGCAATTTTCAATACACAGCTCTGCTTTCACACTTTAGTAATTCATTTTGCAGCACTTAGAATCCAGAAACCTTCTTTCACTGATGCAGCTAAAATGTAAGGAACAGAGTTTAATAATAAATATCTCCACTGTCTCATCTCAGTCCCTAGTAAATTGTGTTGGAAAACACGTGTAAATGGCACAAAGCAAACAGAGCATTTATGGTCTCCTTTAGAGAATTCTATTTGAATTATAGGTTTAGCAAATTTTAGAATGTAACTACTTTCCATGACAAAAATGCAAAACTTTCTAAAAATGAAGTTTCTAATATGATCATAGAATCTTCAAACTCAGATTTAAATAGTACATATGTGGCCATCCAAGTTGCTCATGGATTGCCCTGAATGGTTTTAATCTCTGTGTGGTAGGATATTATTGCTTTTAATTCATGGATGAGGTACCTTAAACTTAGCAGATTTTAAGTTATTTTCCTGAGGTTGGCATTAAAATAAAGCATGGATGTTGCCTATTTTTACATTTGTCCTATGGAAAAGTGGTTTATACAAAATTTTTGTAAGGATAAGTCCAAATGTGCTTGAATGTTTCCTACAACGAGGAACTTATTACTAACTTTACCCTTTAGGAAATAAGTATGAAGGTTAAAATTATCATCACACATCAGAAGTTAATTCTATTCTGAAAAGTCATCAATTCTGGCTATCAGAGGTACCTTCTTAGGATATGGTCACATTACATATTTAACATTAATTTATATGCTCAAATGTTACACTATCATTGGATATGTAAAATAAAAAAAATAATCCTCTAAAAGAAGTCTTCTTCTTTTTTTAATAGGTCTTCTTTGTAGTGATCCTAAGTATTATAAAAATAAATCAAATGTTGAGAGAATGAGGTACTCTTCAAGTCCACTGGTGCCATATACATGATCACAAAATATTCTGTTTCTCAAAGAAACTTAAGATAATTTACTAAGTGATTTATTTAGTTATGTTTAGATACTATAAGCAACAATGACAATTCCGTTTGGTTGTCAACGTAGCTCTAAAGTAAGTTAATTGGAGTTACTGCTGAATGAAGGCATTAAGATCATCATCTTTAAAAGCACGTTCTCTGAAAAGGCCTATAAAAAACCACTGTATTTCCAATTAGTATTATTCTAATCAATGTATTTCCAATTATTTAAAAGTGATTTTAAGGTGTATGGGCTGTTCTATTAATACCAAGAATATCATCCCTGATGTAGTCTTTGTAAATCATTACCTAGTGTTAATGTAAATAATTGCAATACAATCTAGCAATTATTAAGTATCCACTTTGCGTTAAGACATTGGGATAGCTGATTTGCACCTTTTACATATATTACCTCCAGCACTTACTATAAAAACCTTGGTAAGATCTTATGTATTCTCACAATGTCCTAGAACACCAGAGATCAGAAATCAGAAGAGTAACACTTAACACATTGTTGACGGGTCAGGAATTACCCAGTAATGTGGATAGCTCCTGTGTAAAATTGCTACTCAACAATGTGTTAAGGTGTTGGAGGTACTAAGTGATTCTATATTATAAGCAGCTGAGAGATGACAAGAGGAGAAAGAATAAAATAGGCTGAACTGGGGACAACTGGGAGAAATGGATCAGGGGATAGCTGCTGCTAAGTACCGTTGACAAGGTCTTAGTTCCAAAATTTCTAAGACAAGGTCTTAGTTCCAAAATTTTACAGAGGAGGAAACTAGAGCTCAGAAAAGTCAAGACTCAGCTCATATTGACCTGAGCTGGGACTCAAACTCAAGTCTCTTTGACACTGAAGGCAGGGCTGCATTCCTTACTGCTTTTTTGAACATTTGAGAAGATCAGAGCAAACTTCTGTGTAGTAAAGGACGTGTATTCATCCTAGCCTAACAGAGATTTCCACTGGAAGTCCAGAAGATTACAAACCTGAATGTCCAGCAGATTAAAAAGTCCTATACAGGCTGTGGCATCAATGGCAATCTCACCACCAAAGATTTATGTTTTATGTTTATGAGCTAGAGTCAGACTGAATTATTGAGTTCCCACTAATCTAAATAAAGCTGATTTCTAGCTAATATTAGGAATGGAAGAGATGAACAACATTTGCAGGCATGGACCGTAAAGGTGATCTTAGAGATGGAAGGTTGGAAGGGAAGGATGTCTTTTAGCTGGGTTCTTTAAGAACGCTCTTCCATCCCCATCTTCTGGTGGTTGGTCCTACGTGAACAAAAAATAAACATCTCTTGTGTCCGGCCACTGAGACTTGGGAGTTTGTCTCTTAGAGTAGGTAGTGACATTCAATACAGATTATGAGAGATATATACTTTTTCCAGAATATAGTCTACGCTGGTCATATCAATTTTATAGAAGAGTGAAATATTATAATAACATTAATTCTGCTTTTCTTTCAGAAAAGAAGTTTAAGGTAAATTTGGTAAATAGACTAAAAAAAAGAGAACTATTACTTCTGAATGTTAAATAGAAGTCACTTTGGTTGGCACTTTGCAGAACCATTAATAAGAAAGCCTTGGCAACACAAAGCAAAATTAGAATCTATTTAAAGAATTACAGATAAAACAAAATGTCCAAAGAAATGATAACATACCAGAATAAGACTATGGTTTCTTTGGCAGCAACATGGTCAGGCAGATTTTGAGAAAGACTTAAAAAGTCAAAGCCAACTATACAGTTGAATCGATCTCTCTTTGTCCTCCTTTTTTCTATTTTTTCTCACCACCTTAAATATTATAAAATATATATTTAATATAATATAATATATAATAAAAATCTATCTATATATGTTATATATTATATTAAATATATATTTTTCAAAAATCTTGAAATATCAAATATTTAATATAATATAATATATAATAAAAATCTATATATATGTATATATATTATATTAAATATATATATTTTTCAAAAATCTTGACCCATAGGAAGCATTCTTTTTTGTTTGTTTTTTGAGACAGAGTCTCACTATGTCACCCTTGGTAGAGAGCCATGATGTCACAGCTCACAGCAACCACCAGCTCTTGGGCTTAGCGATTCTCTTGCCTCAGCCTCCCAAGTAGCTGGGACTACAGGTGTCCGCCACAACGCCCGGCTATTTTTTGGTTCCAGTTGTCATTGTTGTTTTAGCAGCCCCGGGGAAGGCTTGAACCACCAGGCTTTGGTGTATGTGGCTGGCACCCTACTCACTGAGCTACAGGCGCCCACCGTAGGAAGCATTCTTATCAAAAATGATAAGCAATACTTTCTATCATCAATTGAGAACTTTTTCTTATAAAAGAATATTATTTATTTTACATGTTATTAGAACAGTAACACTCAAAACAGCACCCCAAAGTAAGCATTATTTTAGCGATTTTATAATTAGGGAGAGAAAAATTGAAGTAGATGCCCGTGGTCACGTGGAAAGTATAGGTAGGGACTGAGATAAACTTATGTAGTAATCCTCCTCTGCCCAAGACCTCTCAGGCTTCCATCTCCAAGAAGAGTGCTCAGCTCCCCATATTTCCACCTAAAACTATAGATTCTAAATGGCAAAAACAGTAGCATTCACCAAGCTGCCCACTGCTTAGCCACCCTGCAGGCATCGCCCCCTCTCTGGCATGCCTTCCCCACTGTCTCGTTCTCTTCCCAGCTGTCCTCACTTAACTTCTTCACTTTCTTCACCCCTGAATGACTTGACACACTGCTCTTCTTACTAGAAAAACTTCTGGCTTCTTACTAGAAAAACCACCTGGCTTTTCAGAAACACATGGAAATATTTTTCTCAGTGGAGTGCCGTGATGAATTTATGTTTAGGGCTCATATATTCATAGGTAAGAAATGTGTTTTATCTTTATATACAGTCAGTATTTTATGTAGCACACTTATGAAAAGGACATGTTCTATATAAATCTTATAAATCAAAATGTGAATGTGAGCATGAAAATCTGGTAACAGTGCGAACTGAGACATAAACAGAGGAGTCTAATACATGAAACATCTTAAAAGCTGGGAAAATAGATCAAGGGAGACAGAAAAGTATTTACTTCAGTGCCTGGGACCTTGGTTTTTTTTTTTTTTTTTTTACCAAACTCAAGGAATACAAACAACAATATTAACTTTGTAAGGTCAAAATTACTGAGTTTTAAACAGAATGACTTCAGTGGAAGGAGCATTGTTTGATGTGCATCAAAAAAGGAAAAGCGTGTCCTCCAGAAAAAAAGCCACAGCTGGCCCATCATTAGCATTTTAATCTTTAGATACATCCAAATGTTTTTTTAAAAAATATATCTTGTAGGGTTATAGGACAAGGCAAGTAGAATTTATTAAGAGCTTACAATGTTTCAGGAATGTTTTCTAATTTATTTAATCATAACAAAAGCCCTTTGAAGATAATTATATTTTCTCTCTCTCTTTCTTTCTCCATCTCTGTATCCCTCTCTGCTAAATTTAAGGATATTTAGGTGATTTTCTGAAAGTGTTAAACATGGTGAGAGGCAAGGTCATAATTTGAAATTAAGTCTAATATACTCAGGCATGGTTTTAAATAAATACAGTCTTCAACATCCTTTCAGCCTCTAAAGGATGAATTTATGACCTTGAAAATCTGCAAAGTTTAAAGAATACAAATTAAACATCCTGCTGCTGGCCACTATAAACACACAGCCATAAGAAATCTTGGATTTATCACTCTTTCCTAAAATGTATCTTTTCCATCCATGCTTCTCCTATGACTAAAAAATTTGGTATTTACCATCAACATGCATCCAATGAAGTTTAATTTCCATTGGTACCATATTGCCATATTATCATAACAAAAGAGTAGAAAATGGGATTAGAACACGTAGGGCTATACTGCCTTGATTAAAATTTTGCCTTAGTCATTTGCTATAACTGTGACCTTGGACAAGTTGCTCCATGTTTTGATGCTTCAGTTTGAGACTTTTAAGATTGAAATAATAATAGTCCTGACCTCATAAAACAGTTGTAAGAATCCTGGAACAGTGTTCTGCTTATAGAAGATGTTTAGTAGAGGTTAATTTTTAAGTTAATTTTTAATTGACATATTATCACATACAATCTCACCTATTTGTGGGATATAATTTGGTGTTTTAATACAAATATGTTCTATAATGATTGAATCGGGGTATTCAATGATTCTGTCACTTCATGTACTTATCATTTGTTGTGAAAAACTCAGAAACCTCACTGTTAGTTACTTCATAATATATAACACCGTTCTATTACCCACTGTCACAGGGGTCAGTTATTCATTTACATCTTCTAGTTCTTCCCATTCTTTTTCTTATCTCAACTTACAAAATTACTATGATTACTGAATATTTTGAGTTCTTTAATACCTTTATGCCTCTTCATGAGTTTTTATTCTAACTTAAAAATGTTCTGTACTTTTTGTAAACCATGGATAACTGTTACTTTCCATAAGAACCAAGATCTGTCCTCATTTTATCTTGGAATATTTCCTTGATTCTTTCTGGCCTGGTTACTTGCCATTTCTTCAGGTCCCACAATGTCCAGGTATTTCTCTATAAGAATGGGTGTCATTGTTAAAAATGTTCACATAAATATCCACTTTTACCCTTAAGTATAGTTTATTAGATGGCAAGAACAGTATCTTTTTTTTTTTTATTAAATCATAGCTGTGTACATTAATGCGATCATCGGGTACCATATACTGGTTTTATAGACCATTTGACATATTTTCATCACACTGGTTAACATAGCCTTCCTGGCATTTTCTTTGTTATTATGTTAAGACATTTATATTCTACATTTACTAAGTTTCACATGTACCCTTGTAAGATGCACCGCAGGTGTAATCCCACCAATCACCCTCCCTC